>LUCW03002008.1:0-26646 GCA_001586965.3 Sphaeroforma sirkka | reverse complement strand
TATTCGAGGTGCTCTAGCTCATATGACACATATGAATACTCGGATGGTGGTCATACCCTATACTGTCGAATATTTATAAGTCAGTAATGCTCGATTGAAACGATTTGCATTATGGAGTCGTAAAAACATGGAACAAGTCTAAGTGGCTCACTAGAGTACTTAGTACTACGAGCTACAAGCCCACTAACGCAGTAGAGACTAATACTGCGCTACTAAGAGCACTAAGACTGGCTCTACTTCTCGAACCACTACAACTCACAAAACGTAATGGCAAGTGGAAAGACATGACCCTGTTAAGTTGCAAGGCAACAGAGACACTATATGAAAGAGTTGCAGTTGAAGGGTACTAACTGGCACAAAAGATGCAAGGACTTACCGGACGTCCAGCACTGACAGTCATATGTGTGCACTAGAGCAAGATTTATGTTCAATATCCATCAAAGAGATGAAGTATCTCAACTTGCTATAGTTACTGCGCCTGATTACTTTATGACTGTCGCCTGTTGTCTCTAACATACTTAAAAGACATGAACCACTCACAGGACATTATTGCCAAGTTTCATAACACACATACCAGAATACATAACCAGACGTTCGACGCTACCAGAAAAAGTCTAGCAACGATTGACTTAGGAAAGTTTAACCTCGCTCAATCACGATGGGGTCCATTTACTGTTGATATGTTCGCCGCAGAACATAACAAACAGAATATAGGTCGTTGTAAAGGTGATGCATTTCAACTTATCAAACATAATTGGATACCCACGTCAACATCGCACAGTTGTTAAATTATGTTAATATTACGAAATCTACCATTACGCTGTGTTGTCCCTTACGTAACTCCGACCCATGGATACGTGATTTAATTAATATGATTCAAGACGAACCTATTTATCGACCGTGAGACGGCATTAGGTCGTAAAAAACATGGAACAGCTAAGGCCATGGATCAAAAGACTCAAAACTCTAAGAGAAACTGAAGCTCACTCAACTGCTTAAAGCGCTGCTTAAGAACAGCCAGGAGTTGCGAAACAACTGAAGAAGATGCTTCAACAATCAATGTTGTCAATTATGTATCTCAGGAGTCTACCTCCTGATACTGAGGTTGCCCTTACCAACAGGACTATGGTTCATTCAGCCAGCGTTACGCAGAATCTGACTGACTTAGAGGAGCTCGAAAGTAGAGTTAAAATTATACATAATTTAACGCATCATCGAGCATATGAGCATACTTATAAAATGGCTATTCGTGCAGGGCTTGATCACCCGGCGCTGAAAGAAACCATACGTGAAGTATACCGACGCTGTACTGATTGTGAAAAGAACCAGATCAAGCGATACGGTTGGGCACCCCTAAAAAGTGTGACAGAAGACCCCACCGATGCGCCCGAGTCATAGTCAATTTGGTTAAACTCCCGCAATCCAAGCATACTGGCGATGTATATATCTGTCATTTCTTGTGTGTGGCTTCGGGCTATAACTTGCTTTTATGCAATACCAGAACAAACGTCCACAAACAGTGGCAGAATTATGCTATCACGTCTTCAATGACTTTGGTTTCCCCGAGTACTATGTTCTTCTGATAACGGTAGTGAGTCTTGTACCGACGTAATGGAGGCACTTATACTCGTATCAGGCATGACCCATAGGCGTGGTGTTCCTTACAAACCTCAAACGCAGGGTGCAAATGAGACACGTCATAGAGAACTTAAGAAACTCTTGCGTACCGCACTAGACGACGTTGAGGATATGTGGCCTTATCATTTGAAATGGGTTCAGACTCAAATGAATAACTGCATGAATCCTCAAACTGGAACACTCCGTTTCACTATTTCTTTGGCCGCTATAGTGAATTACAAGCAACGTTTGATAAAACTGCGCCCGAGAAACACGCTACCCGTGGCTACAAAAAGATCGAGCATATGCAGAACGTTGTTTACCCCTGTTCACTCGAGCACAAGAATCGCGTCCTACTTAAAGCGTATGACCGATGGAATAATACTAAGAACATTGTTCAGTTCAAAGTCGGCGATTACGTTAACATTATAAATCGAAACGCCAACGTTACCGAACTCTCTTCTAAGACGATATGACCTTTTGTTATTTCCTACCATGATGAGAAGAGTGATACTTACGAAGTGAATAACATTGATGGTACTAGCGCAACCAATCTAGGCACTCACCGTATCCCTACTTCCGAACTCATGTTCGCTCACTCATTTGATTCTGATGTACCAGTTATGGAGTCACAAGTTAAAGATATAATTGACAAAACATCCGAAGACGGTTGCACTTACTACAAGACCCGTTTCATGGATGGGACAGTAGCTTGGCTAACCTCAGATGCATTTCGTGAATCTCGCGACTTTCTTCGTATCTTTAATAAGAAATGGAATAAGCGTTTATGTATTTTAGTTTAATAGCTACTTTTTAATCATTGTCGACTCACTTGGCCCAAGCTTCATACGGGAATTTACTGGCCACTTCTTCCCATCAATCTTTTCTGAACCACTACAGCGACTATGAGAGCCATACCATATGTTCATACATTGTAAAATACATACTTGTCATTTTTTGAAATAAATAATATTATCCCTATTATTATCCATTCAGGTACATTATGTATGAATGATACAAACTTCTCTAATCTAAGATCATATTGTAAACTTCGATGGAAATTACTAGGTTTCAAACTATATTAAACTAAAATACAATTTAGTCAGTTAGGATTTAGCAGTGGTAGCTTGTGTAAGAATGATCGGGACTGCCTCTTGTTAAGAGACTAAATATCTTCGATCACACAGGGCGTACCTCTAGCTGTTCTTTATTGAATAATTTTCACTAGAAGTACTAAGTGTTCATGACCACTTGCCTAATTTGTAAATAGACATAATAACGTAAGTCACGTTAATACATTAGCTGATATAAATAAAGTTCCATCTGAAGAAAAGTTTAAAAAAAAAAAAAAAGACTTATTGGATTTAGGAGATTGGCGGGAGGACCAAAATCTATAAGTAGTAGTTCGGAGATTATAAAATTTAGTTTATAATATCCTACATCTACTAATGTCTCAAATAGGTCCAAGTAGATGAGTCATACCAAATACTCAGGCTATTGGAGCCATCAAAGTGAATTTAGAACACTTTGGAAATATTGAAAAAAAGAGCTTGTACTAAATTATTTAAAATACAAATAAAACCAATGTATTATCTCAATTGATCTTGATATTTTAGACTGACCGGAGGCCGTATTTCTACAATATACAGGTTGCCCAAAGAACAATTTATTGACCTGATATAGCTCTTTTTCAACTTCGGCTACAACTCTCATTGACGGTTTGGTTATCATACAGTTTGATAGTATACTTAGCAGTCTTTCAAGTCCAACCCCTGTGCGTACGCGACAACCACTTTGACCGAATCGTGCACACAGATGCACAACATAAATGGAGCCATGTGTCCTTCGCTGTTCGTGGATCACAAAACTGTTTCCATGTATCAGAAAGGTGTTTTTTCACAGTAGGTAGATGCAAGATATTCATCACTTCCTTTCGCCAACGTGAACTTAGTATGAAGTTGATGCCACATATCACCAAGTAATCTATATCGTAAGCGATTATGTACTTGATGAAGCCAATACGTTGCAAATGCACCAGCTGCTGTTCAGCTTCTGTCGCGCCAAGATGTAATGTATTCCCATCTTTCTAAATAAATGCATAATATAACGTGCGGCTACAGGATTATGCGAAGCAACGCAAAATCTACACGCTGCATCTAAATCAAAATTGTCTAGTTCCTCTTTGCTCATTTTTTTCTTCCTTAAACTTCCTCACGAGTTCGTGCTTCTTTTCACTGTTAAGAGACCGACTCCGGTTAACTAGTTTCCTGCAATGCGTTGTCCATCGAACACGCATATGGGTAGGTATGTGGAACTTCCCACTCTATGATTAGATTCAGGCATCCCTCTATGTGAAGCAAGAAAGAGTCCCAGTCATCATACACCACTATACTTCTCGCATGTAGCGATAAATGGGTGTGTATAAGGAACGACATATCAATTTCAACACTACCCGATACATCATTACCGTTTAGTTTAGTCATATACGGGCGTACGAAGTTCATAAGATCTTTGACATCCATGCTGTGCAAAGTTGATCTCGCCTTCTGATGGAAAAAAAAAAAAGTGGGACATAATTGTGTCGTATGAGAAATCGGATGCGCTCACTGGAAAGAACGTAGTCTAATTGGGCTATACAGTGCTACGACCCACATCGTATACGTGTTAGGAAGCGATACTAGCGCTGTAACTGTAAGTGAGGTGTATATTTGTGTGTGTGTTTACTTTCTGATACTATTATCAGAAAATATCAAAAAAAAAAAAAATCCCCCCCCCCCCCCCGTGTTTTGGGCCCCGACGGTCTTGAGGCTTATATTCCGAAAGATTTTCTCTAATGCAGTCTAAACTCTAAACTCTAAACTAATATAAAATATATCAACTGTATCTATAAAGAGAGTAACCACATAAATACGAGTAGAAGCTCGAGCCTGGCCTGGGGGGGCCCCCTATTAATTTTATTTTTTATTTTTATACATTTTTCAAACCCCAAAAGCTAGATTTATGATAAACTCCAATAAAAAAGAGTCAAAGAATCATATTTATGCAAAACCTTTTTTTTTTCAAAACAAAAAACAACCTTTTGTTTTTCAATAAAATCAATAAAAGGCTTATTGAGGTTAAAATTTAGGTTTGGCGTGCTGCAGCCTGTAAGTGATTGGTGAGTGAATACTGGTGACTGGAAACAATGGACATTGAAGAATTGGCGAAACTTTTGATTGTGAATATTTTTCAATAGTGCGATATGGACAAACCGGAGGCACTTTCGAAATGCGATCAAGAATCAAGGTTCAATTTCGTTTTACATTTATACGTAAACAGCGAAATTCCTCAAATTAACATACTATGACAAAAAAAGCGCCCAAATCCACGATAGGAACACCAATGAAACGCGAGATAACATGGCCCGCCACTTCACAAAAAAAGTCGGCTTCAAAATACCGACATATACGAGTGCACCAACCCAGACGTATGCAAAGTGCAACGGTTTTGTCTACTTTGTAAGCAGTTTTGATGTTTGTTTTGATGTTGGGTGTCTGTGACTAGTCGAATATACACCTTTGAATCACTCTCGTGTTTAATCTTTCTTGGAGTCTAGCCCGTTTATATGCATAGTATTGCTAATTTGTGTAGTTCGACATCAGACATCGAGCAAGATGATGCTGTACAGGATCCTATCATGCTATCATCAGAGCGACCATAAGGCCGCGTGCATGTAACTGTCTAATAGCCATAGTGACTGCACTAATACACAAACATCCATATGCGTGCAACATTTTGTGTTCAGTTTGTAGAAAAACAACATTCATTTACCAATAGAAAACGATAAAAAATATCTAATCAGGAATTGGCGGGAAAAGTGTATAGTTTTGTTATATTTTACGGGAACTGCATTTCTAGCCGGTCCTATTTCACTGCTGTCTCAAACGATTCTGAGTCGGACCAGTGGATATTCAAACTTGATTTCTTGATTGAGTAAAAAAAAATCTTGATCCGTTAGTACTCGCCCTGACCAAGACTGCAGTCACTGGCTCACTTATACACTGCAGTCTGCAGTTCTGCACTCATAACTCTGACAGACTGACAGTATTTTGAGTACTAACTACTGACTCCTGGAGTCCTGAGTGCTGAGAGTGGCGACTAGCGACTGGCGACTGGCGAGTGCTGACTGCTGAGTGCTGACTGCTGAACTGCTGACTTCACTGCTGAATGGACTGCAAATATGCAATACATATCTGCTGACTGCTGACTGAT
Source organism: Sphaeroforma sirkka (assembly GCA_001586965.3). NCBI lineage: Eukaryota > Ichthyosporea > Ichthyophonida > Sphaeroforma > Sphaeroforma sirkka. The sequence continues at coordinate 20,778 of LUCW03002008.1, read as the reverse complement.
GACTGCTCTACTTCAGTGCTTGGCCTTGTGGGCTGCGGCTTGCTGCCTGTAAAGGCACCGTGAAGTAACACGTGATGTACACGTAACGAGTTTTATATAGGGCGACTTGGTTTATTGACTTAACGTCGGTTGCATAGAATCACAATGTGAAGGTAAACCAGTGCAACGAACGACTCGCTATATATGGTTCTGAGAATGACTAGCGTCGATCTGGTTGGCTCACACGAAAGTGGCGCGCCAAAGACCAACGGATAAGGTTTGTAGGAGGCAAGGTTGTTCCCCAGAGTTATGGCCAAAGCCGCCAGGTTTTACAACCACCCTCCCCCCCCCTTTCTATTTCAAAGAGTGAAATGGAATTCGGAAATAAATTTGGCCAAGTTCAAAACCGTGGCTGAGCCATAAGTGTGGCCGGGTAATGAAAATTGTAAACAAAAATACGGCGGTAGAATAAGGGAAAGAGGGTAATTAACGAGGTTGCGTTGCCTCAAACTTAGTGCGCCAATCGAGAAGTTAAGAGGTACGTTATAAATTCTCAGTCGAAAGAGCGTAATCGCAGGCATTTGTACTCGTATCAGGCATGACCCGTAGGCGTGGTGTTCTGTATTAACCTCAAACACAGGGTGCAAATGAGACACGTCATAGAGAACTAAAGAAGCTGTTGCGTACCTCACTAGATGACATTGAGGATATGTGGCCTTATCATTTGAAATGTGTTCAGACTCAAATGAATATCTGCATGAATCCTCCAACTGGAACACTCCCGTTTTACTACTTCTTTGACCGCTATAGTGAATTGCAGGTAACGTTTGACAAAACTGTGCCCGAGAAACACGTTTCTCCTTGGCTACAAAAGATCGAGCATGTGCAGAACGTTGTTTACCCCTGTTTACTCGAGCACAAAAATTGTGTCCTACTTAAAACGTATGACCAATGGAATAACACTAAGAACATTGTTCAGTTCAAAGTTGGTGATTATGTTAACATTATAAATCGCAATGCCAACGTTACCAAACTCTCTTCTATAACAATCGGATCCTTTGTTATTTCCTACCATGATGAGAAGAGTGATACTTACAAAGTGAATAACATAGATGGTACTAGCGCAACAAATCTAGGCACTCACCGTATCCTTACTTCCGAACTCTCATTCGCTCGCTCATTTGATTCTAATGTCCCAGTTATGGAGTCACAAGTCAAATAATTGACAAAACATCCGAAGACAGTTACACTTACTACAAGACCCGTTTTGTGGATGGAACAGTAACCTGGTTAACCTCCGATGCGTTTCGTGAATCTCGTGACTTTCTTTCGTATTTTTAATAAGAAATGGAATAAGCGTTTACATAAGTGTAGAAATACGGCCTCCGGTCAGTCTAAAAAATATCAAGATCAATTGAGATAATACATTGGTTTTATTTGTATTTTAAATAATTTAGTACAAGCTCTTTTTCCAATATTTCCAAAGTGTTCTAAATTCACTTTGATGGCTCCAATAGCCTGAGTATTTGGTATGACTCATCTACTTGGACCTATTTGAGACATTAGTAGATGTAGGATATTATAAACTAAATTTTATAATCTCCGAACTACTACTTATAGATTTTGGTCCTCCCGCCAATCTCCAAAATCCAATAAGTCTTTTCTTTTTTTTTAACTTTTCTTCAGATGGAACTTTATTTATATCAGCTAATGTATTAACGTGACTTACGTTATTATGTCTATTTACAAATTAGGCAAGTGGTCATGAACACTTAGTACTTCTAGTGAAAATTATTCAATAAAGAACAGCTAGAGGTACGCCCTGTGTGATCGAGGATATTTAGGCTCTTAACAAGAGGCAGTCCTGATCATTCTTACACAAGCTACCACTGCTAAATCCTAACTGACTAAATTGTATTTTAGTTTAATATAGTTTGAAACCTAGTAATTTCCATCGAAGTTTACATATTTACCAGCCAGTATGTTTACCACTAAGCCAATTACCACTGGCGAGAGAGATAATATTTCAAAATTTAATCTCTATAGCTCTGATGCTACCATCGACCATCCTCTTGACAAACCTAACCCTGTCAGAGGATATGATCGTATGGAACTCGATGAGGCTTACCATCCTCGTAATATCGACCCTCATTTGCCAACTAACCCTGGTAATCACGATTTTGGCAATCGCTACACCAGTACCTCGTTAGAGAGTTCCCTGCTCTAATCCTGAGGATGAGGAAGTGAGAACCAGACATACTCGTCTCAGGCTATTACGATCTGGTATGCAAGTCCTTGAGGACCGTCTATTGAATGACTCTGACCTTGACGATAGGAAAGCGGATAACATTCGCTATCTAATCGATAACAAGAGAAAGGAAATAGACACCATCTTGGCACTAGCAGCCCGTAGCACTGAGCATGAGCCTCGTGAACACTTAGAACCAAGCTTTATAAAGCAGCTAGGTAACGCGCAGGCTGAGGTCGATTTCTCTACTAATGAGAGTACAGTGGAGACACTGAAGGCCTTCGACCAACTTAAGGAGTCTGCCAGCCTTAGGGATAAGCAGATGATGAATGCCTTTATTCATTTCTGTGAGCCAGGTGAATGGCGAACTATCTTGAAGGTGCTCATGAACCCAACTGGAAAGCCCTACCCTGGCACCAGTTGCGTGATAATATACTTAACACCTTTTTTTTGAAGATGCACGTGACCGTGAACTTCTAGAGTCTCGCAAGTTCTTTGCGAACGATACCACTATTCGAGGTGCTCTAGCTCATATGACACATATGAATACTCGGATGGGTGGTCGTACCTATACTGGCGAATATTTATTAATTTGTCAGATGATGGAGACTCTGGGAGCTAACCTCTTTAAGAAAGTCAATGATGGCATCATCGCCTATGGTGATTTGCGATCTATGCCTTGGTCTGTCTTTGAGAAGATAGTTCACAAGCATACCAATTCCTCTACTAGAGTACTTAGTACCACGAGATACACCCAGCCCACTAAGCGAAACGCAGTAGAGACTAATACTGCGCGTAGTTCTAAGAAACCTCGCACTACTACTGGAGGGGTACTGGCTCTACTTCTACCGAACCAAAGGGTGAAAGGGAGGAGAGAGCACCTTGCAAGAAGTGTGGTTACAACCTCACAAAACGTAATGGCAAGTGGAATGGTAGACATGACCCTGTTAAGTGTGCACCAGGCAAGCCAGATTTTGGACACTATATGAAAGAGTGTGCTAGTTGCAAGGGTACTAACGGTTGGCACAAAGAGGATTGCAAGGACTTACCGGACGTCCAAGTTAAGCACTGACAGTACCATATGTGTGCACTAGAGCAAGATTATGAGAAAATGTTCAATAAAATCCATACCAAAGGAGATGAACGTATCTTTCAAGCTCCTTGCTATAGTTACTGCGCTAAGACAGTTTAAAGATTACCTTTATGGAAGTTACTTTACTGTCGCCTGTGATCAAAAGTCTCTAACATACTTAAAAGACATGAACCCTGACTCACAGTTGGTGAGCCGCTGGCATGACATTATTGCCAAGTTTGCTTTTAATATAACACACATACCAGGAATACATAACCATCTTCCTGACATGCTCTCTCGACTTGTGCCCGACTACCAGAAAACAGTCAAGGAGTTATTAGCAACCGATTGATGCTAAATAGGAAATGGTTTAACCTCGCTCAATCACGATGGGGTCCATTTACTGTTGATATGTTCGCCGCAGAACATAACAAACAGGTTTCTGAATATAGGTCGTTGACTCATCCTAAAGGTGATGCATTTCAGCTTGACTTATCAAAGCATAATGCGTGGGATAACCCACCTTGTCAACTTATCGCACAGTTGTTAAATTATGTTAATATTACGAAATCTACCATTACGCTGTGTTGTCCCTTACGTAACTCCGACCCATGGATACGTGATTTAATTAATATGATTCAAGACGAACCTATTTATGTCGACCGTGAAACCGACACGTTTTTGTATCAGGGATCCTATTCTATTAAGAAGACACCTTGGAAACACACCATTGTTTGTCGCATCGGTCCTGCAGGTACCACTAAGTGGAAACCCTCAACCGAATTCTTAGCTAAACTAGAGGAGTCTAAAGAGTTTGAACAAAAGCTCAAGACTCGTACAACACATGCACCCAACAAGATTGCAGTCGAGGTAATGCCGATTGAAACGGCATTAGGTCGTAAAAAAACATGGAACTAGCTAAGGCCATGGATCAAAGACTCAAAACTCTAAGAGAAACTGAAGCTCGCACTCAACTACTTAAAGCGCTGCTTAAAGAACAGCCAGGAGTTGCGAAACAACTGAAGAAGATACTTCAACAATCCAATGTTGTCAATTATGTATCTCAGGAGTCTACCCTCCTGATACTGAGGTTGCCCTTACCAACAGGACTATGGTTCATTCAGCCAGCGTTACGCAGAATCTGACTGACTTAGAGGAGCTCGAAAGTAGAGTTAAAATTATACATAATTTAACGCATCGAGCATATGAGCATACTTATAAAATGGCTATTCGTGCAGGGCTTGATCACCCGGCGCTGAAAGAAACCATACGTGAAGTATACCGACGCTGTACTGATTGTGAAAAGAACCAGATCAAGCGATACGGTTGGGCACCCCTAAAAAGTGTGACAGAAGACCAACCGATGCGCCGAGTCATAGTCAATTTGGTTAAACTCCCGCAATCCAAGCATACTGGCGATGTATATATCTGTCATTTCTTGTGTGTGGCTTCGGGCTATAACTTGCTTTATGCAATACCGAACAAACGTCCACAAACAGTGGCAGAATTATGCTATCACGTCTTCAATGACTTTGGTTTCCCCGAGTACTATGTTCTGATAACGGTAGTGAGTCTTGTACCGACGTAATGGAGGCACTTATACTCGTATCAGGCATGACCCATAGGCGTGGTGTTCCTTACAAACCTCAAACGCAGGGTGCAAATGAGACACGTCATAGAGAACTTAAGAAACTCTTGCGTACCGCACTAGACGACGTTGAGGATATGTGGCCTTATCATTTGAAATGGGTTCAGACTCAAATGAATAACTGCATGAATCCTCAAACTGGAACACTCCTGTTTCACTATTTCTTTGGCCGCTATAGTGAATTACAAGCAACGTTTGATAAAACTGCGCCCGAGAAACACGCTACCCCGTGGCTACAAAAAAAGATCGAGCATATGCAGAACGTTGTTTACCCCTGTTCACTCGAGCACAAGAATCGCGTCCTACTTAAAGCGTATGACCGATGGAATAATACTAAGAACATTGTTCAGTTCAAAGTCGGCGATTACGTTAACATTATAAATCGAAACGCCAACGTTACCGAACTCTCTTCTAAGACGATATGACCTTTTGTTATTTCCTACCATGATGAGAAGAGTGATACTTACGAAGTGAATAACATTGATGGTACTAGCGCAACCAATCTAGGCACTCACCGTATCCCTACTTCCGAACTCATGTTCGCTCACTCATTTGATTCTGATGTACCAGTTATGGAGTCACAAGTTAAAGATATAATTGACAAAACATCCGAAGACGGTTGCACTTACTACAAGACCCGTTTCATGGATGGGACAGTAGCTTGGCTAACCTCAGATGCATTTCGTGAATCTCGCGACTTTCTTCGTATCTTTAATAAGAAATGGAATAAGCGTTTATGTATTTTAGTTTAATAGCTACTTTTTAATCATTGTCGACTCACTTGGCCCAAGCTTCATACGGGAATTTACTGGCCACTTCTTCCCATCAATCTTTTCTGAACCACTACAGCGACTATGAGAGCCATACCATATGTTCATACATTGTAAAATACATACTTGTCATTTTTGAAATAAATAATATTATCCCTATTATTATCCATTCAGGTACATTATGTATGAATGATACAAACTTCTCTAATCTAAGATCATATTGTAAACTTCGATGGAAATTACTAGGTTTCAAACTATATTAAACTAAAATACAATTTAGTCAGTTAGATTTAGCAGTGGTAGCTTGTGTAAGAATGATCGGGACTGCCTCTTGTTAAGAGACTAAATATCTTCGATCACACAGGGCGTACCTCTAGCTGTTCTTTATTGAATAATTTTCACTAGAAGTACTAAGTGTTCATGACCACTTGCCTAATTTGTAAATAGACATAATAACGTAAGTCACGTTAATACATTAGCTGATATAAATAAAGTTCCATCTGAAGAAAAGTTAAAAAAAAAAAAAAAGACTTATTGGATTTAGGAGATTGGCGGGAGGACCAAAATCTATAAGTAGTAGTTCGGAGATTATAAAATTTAGTTTATAATATCCTACATCTACTAATGTCTCAAATAGGTCCAAGTAGATGAGTCATACCAAATACTCAGGCTATTGGAGCCATCAAAGTGAATTTAGAACACTTTGGAAATATTGAAAAAAAGAGCTTGTACTAAATTATTTAAAATACAAATAAAAAAAACCAATGTATTATCTCAATTGATCTTGATATTTTAGACTGACCGGAGGCCGTATTTCTACAATATACAGGTTGCCCAAAGAACAATTTATTGACCTGATATAGCTCTTTCAACTTCGGCTACAACTCTCATTGACGGTTTGGTTATCATACAGTTTGATAGTATACTTAGCAGTCTTTCAAGTCCAACCCCTGTGCGTACGCGACAACCACTTTGACCGAATCGTGCACACAGATGCACAACATAAATGGAGCCATGTGTCCTTCGCTGTTCGTGGATCACAAAACTGTTTCCATGTATCAGAAAGGTGTTTTTTCACAGTAGGTAGATGCAAGATATTCATCACTTCCTTTCGCCAACGTGAACTTAGTATGAAGTTGATGCCACATATCACCAAGTAATCTATATCGTAAGCGATTATGTACTTGATGAAGCCAATACGTTGCAAATGCACCAGCTGCTGTTCAGCTTCTGTCGCGCCAAGATGTAATGTATTCCCATCTTTCTAAATAAATGCATAATATAACGTGCGGCTACAGGATTATGCGAAGCAACGCAAAATCTACACGCTGCATCTAAATCAAAATTGTCTAGTTCCTCTTTGCTCATTTTTTTTTCTTCCTTAAACTTCCTCACGAGTTCGTGCTTCTTTTCACTGTTAAGAGACCGACTCCGGTTAACTAGTTTCCCTGCAATGCGTTGTCCATCGAACACGCATATGGGTAGGTATGTGGAACTTCCCCACTCTATGATTAGATTCAGGCATCCCTCTATGTGAAGCAAGAAAGAGTCCCAGTCATCATACACCACTATACTTCTCGCATGTAGCGATAAATGGGTGTGTATAAGGAACGACATATCAATTTCAACACTACCCGATACATCATTACCGTTTAGTTTAGTCATATACGGGCGTACGAAGTTCATAAGATCTTTGACATCCATGCTGTGCAAAGTTGATCTCGCCTTCTGATGGAAAAAAAAAAGGGGACATAATTGTGTCGTATGAGAAATCGGATGCGCTCACTGGAAAGAACGTAGTCTAATTGGGCTATACAGTGCTACGACCCACATCGTATACGTGTTAGGAAGCGATACTAGCGCTGTAACTGTAAGTGAGGTGTATATTTGTGTGTGTTTACTTTCTGATACTATTATCAGAAAATATCAAAAAAAAAAAAAAAAAAATCCCCCCCCCCCCGTGTTTTGGGCCCCGACGGTCTTGAGGCTTATATTCCGAAAGATTTTCTCTAATGCAGTCTAAACTCTAAACTCTAAACTAATATAAAATATATCAACTGTATCTATAAAGAGAGTAACCACATAAATACGAGTAGAAGCCCGAGCCCGGGCCTGGGGGCCCCTATTAATTTTATTTTTATTTTTATACATTTTTCAAACCCCAAAAGCTAGATTTATGATAAACTCCAATAAAAAAAGAGTCAAAGAATCATATTTATGCAAAACCTTTTTTTTTTTTCAAAACAAAAAAAACAACCTTTTGTTTTTCAATAAAATCAATAAAAGGCTTATTGAGGTTAAAATTTAGGTTTGGCGTGCTGCAGCCTGTAAGTGATTGGTGAGTGAATACTGGTGACTGGAAACAATGGACATTGAAGAATTGGCGAAACTTTTGATTGTGAATATTTTTTTCAATAGTGCGATATGGACAAACCGGAGGGCACTTTCGAAATGCGATCAAGAATCAAGGTTCAATTTCGTTTTACATTTATACGTAAACAGCGAAATTCCTCAAATTAACATACTATGACAAAAAAAGAGCGCCCAAATCCACGATAGGAACACCAATGAAACGCGAGATAACATGGCCCGCCACTTCACAAAAAAAAAGTCGGCTTCAAAATACCGACATATACGAGTGCACCAACCCAGACGTATGCAAAGTGCAACGGTTTGTCTACTTTGTAAGCAGTTTTTGATGTTTGTTTTGATGTTGGGTGTCTGTGACTAGTCGAATATACACCTTTGAATCACTCTCGTGTTTAATCTTTCTTGGAGTCTAGCCCGTTTATATGCATAGTATTGCTAATTTGTGTAGTTCGACATCAGACATCGAGCAAGATGATGCTGTACAGGATCCTATCATGCTATCATCAGAGCGACCATAAGGCCGCGTGCATGTAACTGTCTAATAGCCATAGTGACTGCACTAATACACAAACATCCATATGCGTGCAACATTTTGTGTTCAGTTTGTAGAAAAACAACATTCATTTACCAATAGAAAACGATAAAAAAATATCTAATCAGGAATTGGCGGGAAAAGTGTATAGTTTTGTTATATTTTACGGGAACTGCATTTCTAGCCGGTCCTATTTCACTGCTGTCTCAAACGATTCTGAGTCGGACCAGTGGATATTCAAACTTGATTTCTTGATTGAGTAAAAAAAATCTTGATCCGTTAGTACTCGCCCTGACCAAGACTGCAGTCACTGGCTCACTTATACACTGCAGTCTGCAGTTCTGCACTCATAACTCTGACAGACTGACAGTATTTTGAGTACTAACTACTGACTCCTGGAGTCCTGAGTGCTGAGAGTGGCGACTAGCGACTGGCGACTGGCGAGTGCTGACTGCTGAGTGCTGACTGCTGAACTGCTGACTTCACTGCTGAATGGACTGCAAATATGCAATACATATCTGCTGACTGCTGACTGATGACTGCTCTACTTCAGTGCTTGGCCTTGTGGGCTGCGGCTTGCTGCCTGTAAAGGCACCGTGAAGTAACACGTGATGTACACGTAACGAGTTTTATATAGGGCGACTTGGTTTATTGACTTAACGTCGGTTGCATAGAATCACAATGTGAAGGTAAACCAGTGCAACGAACGACTCGCTATATATGGTTCTGAGAATGACTAGCGTCGATCTGGTTGGCTCACACGAAAGTGGCGCGCCAAAAGACCAACGGATAAGGTTTGTAGGAGGCAAGGTTGTTCCCCAGAGTTATGGCCAAAGCCGCCAGGTTTTACAACCACCCTCCCCTTTCTATTTCAAAGAGTGAAATGGAATTCGGAAATAAATTTGGCCAAGTTCAAAACCGTGGCTGAGCCATAAGTGTGGCCGGGTAATGAAAATTGTAAACAAAAAATACGGCGGTAGAATAAGGAAAGAGGGTAATTAACGAGGTTGCGTTGCCTCAAACTTAGTGCGCCAATCGAGAAGTTAAGAGGTACGTTATAAATTCTCAGTCGAAAGAGCGTAATCGCAGGCATTTGTACTCGTATCAGGCATGACCCGTAGGCGTGGTGTTCTGTATTAACCTCAAACACAGGGTGCAAATGAGACACGTCATAGAGAACTAAAGAAGCTGTTGCGTACCTCACTAGATGACATTGAGGATATGTGGCCTTATCATTTGAAATGTGTTCAGACTCAAATGAATATCTGCATGAATCCTCCAACTGGAACACTCCCGTTTTACTACTTCTTTGACCGCTATAGTGAATTGCAGGTAACGTTTGACAAAACTGTGCCCGAGAAACACGTTTCTCCTTGGCTACAAAAGATCGAGCATGTGCAGAACGTTGTTTACCCCTGTTTACTCGAGCACAAAAATTGTGTCCTACTTAAAACGTATGACCAATGGAATAACACTAAGAACATTGTTCAGTTCAAAGTTGGTGATTATGTTAACATTATAAATCGCAATGCCAACGTTACCAAACTCTCTTCTATAACAATCGGATCCTTTGTTATTTCCTACCATGATGAGAAGAGTGATACTTACAAAGTGAATAACATAGATGGTACTAGCGCAACAAATCTAGGCACTCACCGTATCCTTACTTCCGAACTCTCATTCGCTCGCTCATTTGATTCTAATGTCCCAGTTATGGAGTCACAAGTCAAATAATTGACAAAACATCCGAAGACAGTTACACTTACTACAAGACCCGTTTTGTGGATGGAACAGTAACCTGGTTAACCTCCGATGCGTTTCGTGAATCTCGTGACTTTCTTTCGTATTTTTAATAAGAAATGGAATAAGCGTTTACATAAGTGTAGAAATACGGCCTCCGGTCAGTCTAAAATATCAAGATCAATTGAGATAATACATTGGTTTTTATTTGTATTTTAAATAATTTAGTACAAGCTCTTTTTCCAATATTTCCAAAGTGTTCTAAATTCACTTTGATGGCTCCAATAGCCTGAGTATTTGGTATGACTCATCTACTTGGACCTATTTGAGACATTAGTAGATGTAGGATATTATAAACTAAATTTTATAATCTCCGAACTACTACTTATAGATTTTGGTCCTCCCGCCAATCTCCAAAATCCAATAAGTCTTTTTCTTTTTTTAACTTTTCTTCAGATGGAACTTTATTTATATCAGCTAATGTATTAACGTGACTTACGTTATTATGTCTATTTACAAATTAGGCAAGTGGTCATGAACACTTAGTACTTCTAGTGAAAATTATTCAATAAAGAACAGCTAGAGGTACGCCCTGTGTGATCGAGGATATTTAGGCTCTTAACAAGAGGCAGTCCCGATCATTCTTACACAAGCTACCACTGCTAAATCCTAACTGACTAAATTGTATTTTTAGTTTAATATAGTTTGAAACCTAGTAATTTCCATCGAAGTTTACATATTTACCAGCCAGTATGTTTACCACTAAGCCAATTACCACTGGCGAGAGAGATAATATTTCAAAATTTAATCTCTATAGCTCTGATGATGCTACATCGACCATCCTCTTGACAAACCTAACCCTGTCAGAGGATATGATCGTATGGAACTCGATGAGGCTTACCATCCTCGTAATATCGACCCTCATTTGCCAACTAACCCTGGTAATCACGATTTTGGCAATCGCTACACCAGTACCTCGTTAGAGAGTTCCCGCTCTAATCCTGAGGATGAGGAAGTGAGAACCAGACATACTCGTCTCAGGCTATTACGATCTGGTATGCAAGTCCTTGAGGACCGTCTATTGAATGACTCTGACCTTGACGATAGGAAAGCGGATAACATTCGCTATCTAATCGATAACAAGAGAAAGGAAATAGACACCATCTTGGCACTAGCAGCCCGTAGCACTGAGCATGAGCCTCGTGAACACTTAGAACCAAGCTTTATAAAGCAGCTAGGTAACGCGCAGGCTGAGGTCGATTTCTCTACTAATGAGAGTACAGTGGAGACACTGAAGGCCTTCGACCAACTTAAGGAGTCTGCCAGCCTTAGGGATAAGCAGATGATGAATGCCTTTATTCATTTCTGTGAGCCAGGTGAATGGCGAACTATCTTGAAGGCTCATGAACCCAACTGGAAAGCCCTACCCTGGCACCAGTTGCGTGATAATATACTTAACACCTTTTTTTTTTGAAGATGCACGTGACCGTGAACTTCTAGAGTCTCGCAAGTTCTTTGCGAACGATACCACTATTCGAGGTGCTCTAGCTCATATGACACATATGAATACTCGGATGGGTGGTCGTACCTATACTGGCGAATATTTATTAATTTGTCAGATGATGGAGACTCTGGGAGCTAACCTCTTTAAGAAAGTCAATGATGGCATCATCGCCTATGGTGATTTGCGATCTATGCCTTGGTCTGTCTTTGAGAAGATAGTTCACAAGCATACCAATTCCTCTACTAGAGTACTTAGTACCACGAGATACACCCAGCCCACTAAGCGAAACGCAGTAGAGACTAATACTGCGCGTAGTTCTAAGAAACCTCGCACTACTACTGGAGGGGGTACTGGCTCTACTTCTACCGAACCGAAAGGTGATAAGAAGGTGAGAGCGCCTTGCAAGAAGTGTGGTTACAACCTCACAAAACGTAATGGCAAGTGGAATGGTAGACACGACCCTGTTAAGTGTGCACCAGGCAAGCCAGATTTTGGACACTATATGAAAAGAGTGTGCTACTTGCAAGGGTACTAACGGTTGGCACAAAGAGGAGTGCAAGGACTTACCAGACGTCCAAGTTAAGCACTGACAGTACCATATGTGCGCACTAGAGCAAGATTATGAGAAAATGTTCAATAAAATCTATACCAAAGGAGATGAACGTATCTTTCAAACAGTTTTCGTAAATGGAGAAAAAAAGTTATGGCACTATTTGATCCAGGGGCTGAAGTCTCTGCTATCTCATGCCGAGTAGCCTACGCTACAGATATGGCTGTCCATAACGAAACAACTGATTTAATCTTGGGAAATGGCAAAGTTACTACTTGCGAACAAGCCATTGACTATGCACACATAATGCTGTCAGATAGAAGAGAAGTGAAGACTCACCTAATCGTTACTGACATGTCTCAGAAATACGATTTAATTATAGGTATGACTGATCTTCTCAGTTTAGGTATAACACTCACTGGTCTGCCTAATGGGCTGACCCGAATAAAGATCAGTCAGATGATAATATGTTAAAGATACCTAAACCTCCGGAAGGTGAAGCAAAGGATATGATTCCGCACTTCACCGATATAATTATGGACTTAATTATACAAAACAGGAAGATTGCAATAACTGACTGGTGTATGTTTAAGTTCTCTAATGGGTACGTTAGACTTGACTTAACAAACGTCGACTTCTCTAAGTTAAAGTGTCCTTCACATAACTACGTGAGTTGGAGACACAAAGACGTTGTCAAAACCCAAATCGAAGATTGGTTAAAACAGGGTCTAATTGAAATCAATTATGATGCAACCCCAGTTAACTTAGCTCTCTTAGCGGTCGATCAATATAAATCTGATGGAACGTTTAGTAAAACAAGAGTAGTACTAGACCTGTCGCCAATCAACAAACTAATTCCGCAACATAGTTTTCCCTTACCTAAGATAAGCGAGATACTACGCAAAATGGAGGTGCGACTATCTTTTCCAAGATAGACTTAAAAGCTGCATTCCATCAACTACAAATATATCAGCCTCATAGGAAATACTTTTCCTTTACTTGGCAAGGTAAGAAGTACCAGTTTAAAGGTGCACCTGAAGGCTTACACATGTTACCTTCTTTCTTCCAACAAGTTATGATGGAACTATTTGCGGACCTGTCGTATAACGTATCAGTCTATTTAGATGATATAGTTATCTTTACAAAGACAGCACATGAACATGCTAAACTCGTTAAAGAAGTCTTAAAGCGACTTAATCATGCTAAACTTAAGATTAACGAAGACAAGTGTTCTTTTGCTAAAGATACTATACACTTACTTGGCTACAAAGTATCTGCAGCAGGGGTAGAAATTGATCCTGGCAAGAAACAGTTTCTGTTGGATTTATCAACACCAATTACTGGAAGAGATGTGAACTCTGTGTGTGGGTTTGTTAACTTCTTCTCGGATTCGGTACCGCATCTTTCTCATTACTTAAAGCCTTTCAGTCACCTACGGCTGCACAAAGGACCTTTGGGAAAGCTTTGGACTAAAGAATGTGATGATGCATTTAAACTAGTCAAAAGTAAAGTAATGGACGCACCCATCATGCAGTACCCTGTGGATGGTGTCCCATTCCAAGTAGCAACCGACGCTTCAGATCGAGCGGTAGGTGGAGTGCTTTATCAAACGATAAATGGTAAACCGCGCTACATACAATTCTTTAGCAAGAGTTATAATAAGAGTCAACGGAATTACCCTACCGTTAAACAAGAGCTCCTTGCTATAGTTACTGCGCTAAGACAGTTTAAAGACTACCTTTATGGAAGTTACTTTACTGTCGCCTGTGATCAAAAGTCTTTAACATACTTAAAAGATATGAACCCTGATTCACAGTTGGTGAGCCGCTGGCATGACATTATTGCCAAGTTCGCTTTTAATATAACACACATTCCAGGAATACATAACCATCTTCCTGACATGCTCTCTCGACTTGTGCCCGACTACCAGAAAACAGTCAAAGAGTTATTAGCAACCGATTGGATGCTAAATAAGAAATGGTTTAACCTCGCTCAATCACGATGGGGTCCATTTACTGTTGATATGTTCGCCGCAGAACATAACAAACAGGTTTCTGAATATAGGTCGTTGACTCATCCTAAAGGTGATGCATTTCAGCTTGACTTATCAAAGCATAATGCGTGGGCTAACCCACCTTGTCAACTTATCGCACAGTTGTTAAATTATGTTAATATTACTAAATCTACCATTACGCTGTGTTGTCCCTTACGTAACTCCGACCCATGGATACGTGATTTAATTAATATGATTCAAGACGAACCTATTTATGTCGACCGTGAAACCGACACGTTCTTGTATCAGGGATCCTATTCTATTAAGAAGACGCCTTGGAAACACACCATTGTTTGTCGCATCGGTCCTGCAGGTACCACTAAGTGGAAACCCTCAACCGAATTCTTAGCTAAACTAGAGGAGTCTAAAAAGAGTTTGAACAAAAGCTCAAGACTCGTACAACACATGCACCCAACAAGATTGCAGTCGAGGTAATGCCGATTGAAACGGCATTAGATCGTAAAAAACATGGAACTAGCTAAGGCCATGGATCAAAGACTCAAAACTCTAAGAGAACCTGAAGCTCGCACTCAACTACTTAAAGCGCTGCTTAAAGAACAGCCAGGAGTTGCGAAACAACTGAAGAAGATACTTCAACAATCCAATGTTGTCAATTATGTATCTCAGGACTCTACCCCTCCTGATACTGAGGTTGCCCTTTCCAACAGGACTATGGTTCATCCAGCCAGCGTTACGCAGAATCTGACTGACTTAGAGGAGCTCGAAAGTAGAGTTAAAATTATACATAATTTAACGCATCGAGCATATGAGCATACTTATAAAATGGCTATTCGTGCAGGGCTTGATCACCCGGCGCTGAAAAAAAACCATACGTGAAGTATACCGACGCTGTACTGATTGTGAAAAGAACCAGATCAAGCGATACGGTTGGGCACCCCTAAAAAGTGTGACAGAAGACCAACCGATGCGCCGAGTCATAGTCGATTTGGTTAAACTCCGCGATCCAAGCATACTGGCGATGTATATATCTGTCATTTCTTATGTGTGGCTTCGGGCTATAACTTGCTTTATGCAATACCGAACAAACGTCGACAAACAGTGGCAGAATTATGCTATCACGTCTTCAATGACTTTGGTTTCCCCCGAGTACTATGTTCTGATAACGGTAGTGAGTTTTGTACCGACGTAATGGAGGCACTTATACTCGTATCAGGCATGACCCATAGGCGTGGTGTTCCTTACAAACCTCAAACGCAGGGTGTAAATGAGACACGTCATAGAGAACTTAAGAAACTCTTGCGTACCGCACTAGACGACGTTGAGGATATGTGGCCTTATCATTTGAAATGGGTTCAGACTCAAATGAATAACTGCATGAATCCTCAAACTGGAACACTCCCGTTTCACTATTTCTTTGGCCGCTATAGTGAATTACAAGCAACGTTTGATAAAACTGCGCCCGAAAACACGCTACCCCGTGGCTACAAAAAAAAGATCGAGCATATGCAGAACGTTGTTTACCCTGTTTACTCGAGCACAAAAATCGCGTCCTACTTAAAGCGTATGACCGATGGAATAACACTAAGAACATTGTTCAGTTCAAAGTCGGCGATTACGTTAACACTATAAATCAAAACGCCAACGTTACCGAACTCTCTTCTAAGACGATAGGACCTTTTGTTATTTCCTACCATGATGAGAAGAGTGATACTTACGAAGTGAATAACATTGATGGTACTAGCGCAACCAATCTAGGCACTCACCGTATCCCTACCTCCGAACTCTCATTCGCTCGCTCATTTGATTCTGATGTACCAGTTATGGAGTCACAAGTCAAAGATATAATTGACAAAACATCCGAAGACGGTTACACTTACTACAAGACCCGTTCCATGGATGGGACAGTAGCTTGGCTAACCTCCGATGCATTTCGCGAATCTCGCGACTTTCTTCGTATCTTTAATAAGAAATGGAATAAGCGTTTACATAAGAACACACGAGATAAACGAAAAGGGTTTCCTCAGGTGACTACAAACCCTGACGGATCTGAAATTCCCTATTTGCCACCTACTTCCTACGTGACTAAACTTTCTGATTTGCCTACCAACAGTGCAGAAAATTGTTCAAACTTACTTACTAATGAAGAACAGCCTTTGGCTATTACCTTACCAAATAATAAACGTAAGGCGCCTACATCGGAAATGGTTACTGGACCAAATACTAAACGACATAGAGTACAACATGAGTCTTGAACTCGTACATATAGGCACATACTTACTAGATAAGTCATGACCGAAACCGTTTTTTACTTTGGTTTTCGCTTTACCAACTAGATCGTATCTTAACGTACGTTCGTAGTTCTAAAAGCTACTGGGGGCTATGTAGAAATACGGCCTCCGGTCAGTCTAAAATATCAAGATCAATTGAGATAATACATTGGTTTTATTTGTATTTTTAAATAATTTAGTACATGCTCTTTTTCCGATATTTCCAAAGTGTTCTAAATTCACTTTGATGGCTCCAATAGCCTGAGTATTTGGTATGACTCATCTACTTGGACCTATTTGAGACATTAGTAGATGTAGAATATTATAAACTAAATTTTATAATCTCCGAACTACTACTTATAGATTTTGGTCCTCCCGCCAATCTCCAAAATCCAATAAGTCTTTTTCTTTTTTTAACTATTCTTCAGATGGAACTTTATTTATATCAGCTAATGTATTAACGTGACTTACGTTATTATGTCTATTTACAAATTAGGCAAGTGGTCATGAACACTTAGTACTTCTAGTGAAAATTATTCAATAAACAACAGCTAGAGGTACGCCCTGTGTGATCGAGGATATTTAGGCTCTTAACAAGAGGCAGTCCCGATCATTCTTACACAAGCTACCACTGCTAAATCCTAACTGACTAAATTGTATTTTAGTTTAATATAGTTTGAAACCTAGTAATTTCCATCGAAGTTTACAGCGGCATACATGGCCAAAAAACAGAAACCTAAAAGTATAGAATGAGCCTACCACGGTGGCATACAAAGCCAAAAAAACAGAAACCTAAAAATATAGAATGACCCTACCACGGCGGCATACATGGCCAAAACACAGAAACCTAAAAATATAGAATGACCCTACCACGGCGGCATACAAAGCCAAAAAAACAGAAACCTAAAAATATAGAATGACCCTACAACGGCGGCATACATGGCCAAAAAATAGAAACCTAAAAATATAGAATGAGCCTACCACGGCGGCATACATGGCCAAAAAACAGAAACCTAAAAATATAGAATGAGCCCACCACGGTGGCTTACATGGCCAAAAAAAACAGAAACCCTAAAAAATATAGAATGACCCTACCACGGCGGCATACATGGCCAAAAAAAAACAGAAAACCTAAAAAATATAGAATGAGACCTACAACGGCGGCATACATGGCCAAAAAACAGAAACCTAAAAATATAGAATGACCCCACCACGGTGGCATACAAAGCCAAAAAACAGAAACCTAAAAATATAGAATGAACCTACCACGGCATACATGGCCAAAAAAAAAACAGAAACCTAAAATATATAGAATGAGCCTACCACGGTGGCTTTACATGGCCAAAAAAAACAGAAACCTAAAAAATATAGAATGACCCTACCACGGTGGCATACAAAGCCAAAAAAACAGAAACCTAAAAAATATAGAATGAACCTACCACGGCGGCATACATGGCCAAAAAAACAGAAACCTAAAAATATAGAATGAGCCTACCACGGTGGCATACATGGCCAAAAAACAGAAACCTAAAAAATATAGAATGACCCTACAACGGCGGCATACATGGCCAAAAAAAATCAGAAACCTAAAAATATAGAATGACCCTACCACGGCGGCATACATGGCCAAAAAAACAGAAACCTAAAAATATAGAATGACCCTACAACGGCGGCATACATGGCCAAAATCAGAAACCTAAAAATATATAGAATGACCCTACCACGGCGGCATACATGGCCAAAAAACAGAAACCTAAAAATATAGAATGACCCTACAACGGCGGCATACATGGCCAAAAAACAGAAACCTAAAAATATAGAATGACCCTACAACGGCGGCATACAAAGCCAAAAAACAGAAACCTAAAAATATAGAATGAGCCTACCACGGCGGCATACATGGCCAAAAAACAGAAACCTAAAATATAGAATGACCCTACCACGGCGGCATACAAAGCCAAAAAACAGAAACCTAAAAATATAGAATGACCCTACCACGGCGGCATACATGGCCAAAAAACAGAAACCTAAAAATATAGAATGACCCTACAACGGCGGCATACATGGCCAAAAAAAAGAAACCTAAAAATATAGAATGACCCTACAACGGCGGCATATATGGTAAAAAACAGAAACCTAAAAAATATAGAATGACCCTACAACGGCGGCATACATGGCCAAAAATCAGAAACCTAAAAATATAGAATGACCCTACCACGGCGGCATACATGGCCAAAAAACAGAAACCTAAAAATATAGAATGACCCTACAACGGCGGCATACATGGCCAAAAAAAACAGAAACCTAAAAAATATAGAATGACCCTACAACGGCGGCATACAAAGCCAAAAAAACAGAAACCTAAAAATATAGAATGAGCCTACCACGGCGGCATACATGGCCAAAAAAACAGAAACCTAAAATATAGAATGAGCCTACCACGGTGGCTTACATGGCCAAAAAACAGAAACCTAAAAATATAGAATGACCCTACCACGGTGGCATACAAAGCCAAAAAACAGAAACCTAAAAATATAGAATGAGCCTACCACGGTGGTGCTTACATGGCCAAAAAAACAGAAACCTAAAAAAATATAGAATGACCCTACCACGGTGGCATACAAAGCCAAAAAACAGAAACCTAAAAATATAGAATGACCCTACAACGGCGGCATACATGGCCAAAAAAACAGAAACCTAAAAAATATAGAATGACCCTACCACGGTGGCATACAAAGCCAAAAAAAACAGAAACCTAAAATATAGAATGAGCCTACCACGGCGGCATACATGGCCAAAAAAACAGAAACCTAAAAATATAGAATGACCCTACAACGGCGGCATACAAAGCCAAAAAAACAGAAACCTAAAAATATAGAATGACCCTACAACGGCGGCATACAGAGCCAAAAAAAAACAGAAACCTAAAAAATATAGAATGACCCTACAACGGTGGCATACAAAGCCTCATATAATCTTTATCGTATGCTGTCGATACCATTGGAGTAGGTGAAATGGCGCGTAGATTACTAGGGATGATGCACATGTGATGCGAGCGATAACGAAGTTCATGTCCGCTCTCATCTTTACATATTACTACACTCAAACTGCAACGTATACACATATCTTTAATACTGCTGCATGTCATGTTCGTTCCTGTTAAGCACGGGAGGGTTTGACATATATTACCGTCGCTATCATTGTAGTGTCAAATGAATGCATGAAAGTACTTGGCACCAGATTGTTATAGAGTGTACTGATTCACAAGATCAATCTGACGAGCTCGAGGCTATCGGTTCATGGTCACCACCTCAACACAGCCAATAAAGATGACATCAGCTATTAAATACGGTTGAATATAGCATTCACGAACGTAGCTGACCCTCTTTCAAAGGCTGCTAATCTTAAAAATGTCAGAAGAAAAAGGCGATTGGGCTTATCAGGTCTCACTCCTGCCGTGGAATACGATTACTACTGACAAGAAAGATACTCTCCTTCTCAAATTCCTATGCACACCTCAGTCCACATATTTATTGCTCTTGGACCCTTCTGATATGTCGATGTGGTCTGAACAACTGTCAGAGGAGGTGCTAGCGGCAAGAGCCACGGTGAGTATCTACTGATGATCTGCTGATAAGAGTCACTACCTTTGTACCAGTCTCTAATCAGAATATATATGTAGCTCGCTGTGTGTGTGACATACCAGGCACCTTGTACCGAATATAGCGCAATTTTTTCAATGTCATGCAGTTGACTCAAAATTAGAATTATGGGATTAAAGATTCGGGTATTATTGGTCAATGTACAAGGGAAAACTCACTCAATCATAAATATGAAGTAGCTGGTGTTCGCCAATATGCAGAACTGAGAACGATTTCCTCAACTTTTAAATACATCTTGTGATTACGTGCACGAGCTCAATCGGATATATGTGAAAGCAGCTACTATTGTGTAAACAGCAATTTAAGATTCCCTATATAAAGAGGTGAGTTATAACGTATTTATTTAATTGTTCTTGCGTATATCAATGTATTTTCAAGAATTTCAGCTGCCCCCGTTATCACCCAAACATCAACTCACGAAT
>LUCW03002007.1:0-13919 GCA_001586965.3 Sphaeroforma sirkka | reverse complement strand
TTTACCTCAAGTCAATATAGTGGATGTGCCGGAGACCCAACATTTGCTCGCTACTTGAAATACTATATTAATCAACTATTAGTTGAGAACAGCGGCACCACCATGTGGTAGTTGAAGAACCAGAACTACAGATAAAAATGTAGTATTTGGTGGCATAATAGAATGCAGTTTTTATACTCAGAATTTGGTTTATCTTAATACTGTATTCCTTATATGCATCCATGAGTGTATTGTCTTTCCAGAGCACATTGCGTTGCTGAAAGCACATTGATATGGCGATATTCAAATTGCACGATACCATGGATTATTAACACCGATATTTGTAACCATAAATCTAGACATGCCCTTTATCGGGCAGCAGCGTAGCTTTTCGCATATTCGAAAGTATCTTGACTATCATTGATCTTAGGACTTCATATTCTGAGTCTGAATGCTACTGTAGCAATAAGAACACTGACGAATAGTTTTATAACAACAGATTCATCAGTTTGGAGAAGAAATAAAAATAAGGCGGAATCCACGAATCGAACGTGGGGCCTGACCCACCCTAAGGGTCAATCATACCACTAGACCAATTCCGTTCTTTTATAACATTTGAATTACACATTATGTCTTGTTTTCAACTTTTCAATACTGTATTCGACAAAAGGGTTATTGAGTCATATACTTATATTGCTATTGTAAGTTGTGACTTGTGCCTGGATGAAGGCTACAAATCATATAATTCCTATCTCAGCCTTGGAATGTAGTAGCTTCATATTTTTAGAAAGAAGAAATTTTTGTTTACTAAAAAATAGATTATATCGGTTATGTCGACCGGTGAGAAACTAATAGGTAGTATGAACGATGTTCGGCCGGGTGGAACAGTCTAGTTATAATTCTGCACGCAGGAAAAAAAAATCAATAATGCGACATATGTACATGTGCTTCGAGTTCAAGCAAATGTACACAAGTGGCAAGACTTATCTAACGCCAAATAGCATGCCGTTAAACAGAATAAAAGCGATCCGACATTAGTTGACGTAGTGGCCAGTACCACCTCCTATAGAAGAGCAATACTCGATGACACTACGGGTTATTCAGAAGTCATCTGCTTTTAGAATTTTTAACTTCATAAAAGGTATCAATGTGAAATGGCGTAAACGTCTACATAAGAACCAGGAAGATAAAGACAAACTAATTCCTCAAGCCGATGATTGCAAAGCATGCATATCCAGGGCTTGAGCTCTGGTCTTCTTTTCACACAGAGAAACTTCCAAAGTCCATGACGCGTAAGCATGCACACCAACAAACGAGTGGAACCGAAAATGCCATGCGAGCAAAGGTATACTCTCAAAAATAAGAAGTATCTACACACACACATTTCAAAAGTATACTAGTATTCGCATACCTTACTATTTTAGGTTTTAACCCGCATCCTGCTTTTTTTACTCACCAATCTATCACAATAGTATTCAGGATATAGGAATATTGAAAATTATATCTTAAGTCTGCTTGTATATGAATACACGGTCTCTTTTTATGTCAATATACAATAACACGTCACGCTGTCATACACATATTCTGTACATGTCACGGCGGCCATGCAACTTACCCGATTGTTTTTTTTTTTGCCCGATACTGGCGATTATAAATACAAGGTGAACCAGTTCACAGTCATAGTCTTCATATGCGGCAGTACACATGTAAAAGCATCTTTAGAAAAACTATGTATATCACACATATATTAAATACACATATGCAAATGTATACATTTTATGTATTTCGTTATGGTGTATTGATATACGCTATAAAAGGTCTATTTTCGAGTTGCTAGTTTTAATTGACGTTAAAGGAAACACGTTTAAAAGTAAAATTCCACAAAGAAATTTTATTTTCAGCTTCAGCCCTAGGTAATGAGCAAAAGACTAGGCGATTGAAGACTGAGACTAATGCCTATATAGTTCCGCTCTACTCACTCACTACTTCGGTCTAGCTTTATTTGGTGTCAGTGACTAAGATCAGATTTCATTTCATTGGATGCATGATTTTTCATTCCCCTTTCAATTCATGCTTCGAAACAATCCTCCAATCGTAATTACTAATAAAATTACTCTAAGTCCAACTTGAGAAAACAAACAGGAATAAAAAAATACCATGTTAGTGTACTTAACTGTCTGCACCTATACCCCATCACATGGTACCTAGCTCTCCATCCCATCTAAAACCTATATAGTTCCGCTCTAATCACTCACTACTTCGGTCTAGATTTAGCTGATGTCAGTAACTAAGATCAGATTTCATTTCATTGGATGCATGATATTCCATTCCCCTTTCAATTCATGCTTCGAAACAATCCTCCAATCGTAATTACTAATAAAATTACTCTAAGTCCAACTTGAGAAAACAAACAGGAATAAAAAAATACCATGTTGGTGTACTTAACTGTCTGCACCTATACCCCATCACATGGTACATAGCTCTCCATCCCATTGAAGGTATAGACGGGCACATCTAGTAGACTGGCTAAGGGGAATAAGTTTCATGCCCCATTTCTCAGTGGATTATCTTGCGCCGAGAGTTTTTAGACATATAACATGTATCATCACAAGTCAATTTCACTTGAGACTCTCCAAATAATATATAGGGTGGAAATCATGTAGTCTCCCTCCTCTACTTTTTAAAATTGCACTTGCAGACATCTATTAATTTGATTATTTGTTTGTTTGTTTTCTGCATTTCAATATATCTAAATTTAGATTAGTTGATTATGTTGCATTGAAAACATCCACAATTACGTTTCAACTTATACCAGGTTTTATAACCGTTCATACCTTTATAATATACGTTAATATGTGCTTATACTATAGGACCCCGCTGTTTTTACATACGAAAACTCACACCCTCCACTGCTCCTTCAATCGCATCCGTTCCATCCTCGACTCCTATCCCCGAGCATCCGGGACATAACAGCACCCCCACCTTGCCCACATAGTCCTTCCGTCCCCTACCATTACAGGGCCCTCAACCCCAGCTCTAATTTTTTTCTACAAATAGTTGCCACCGTTAACACACCCCACACAGACACTCCGTCCCCATCTTCTCCACCAACTATGGAGTCAGCACATAACGAATACTTAGCGACGCGTAATGCACGACATTTAGCTTCTCATATCTTTGAAGTTTCTCTTCTTCCCGACCGCCCTACTGACACTCCCTTTAATCTAGCTACCAGTTGGTGTGTATGCGTCGCAAGCGTAGAAGGAATACAATGATACCGTCGCCCATTAACTAGCCAGTTTCACTGTAATTCTCCAACACATCCCCACCTACTCAGCGCGGACGGCCCTATTGGCCAACCACTTACTGATCAGGATGTGCCTACGCATTATGAGAGACTACAGTAGTGGCGTATTCCTATATACGTTAATAACGTTTTACGTCGTCAGCCCGAGAGTAATTTGGGACTTGTTCTCAAATTAATATAAGTATAGATGGGTCAGCCTGAGAGAACGTAAGAGTAATTTGAGACTTCTTCTCAGATTATTCTTTTTATAGAATACGGGCCACCAGCTAGCCGAGAGCCGAGGTCCAAGACTGAGTGTGGTAACAGAGAATATGATATATTTATTTCTAGAAAATATATCCGAGTGCTAAAGTGTTCTGCAAAATGTTTTTCATACTGATCATATGAGGTTTTACCCTGGCCAACCCAAGTGGTTGAACACTAGTACAAACACCATCAGTATATAACTGAGGGCGAGATCATAAATTAATTCATTTCGAATGCACCATACTTTAGATACATTTGCACTTTATTTAAAGTCTACTACATTGTACTCTAACAACTTAACAACTTAGATTTGAAGTCTACTACATTGTACGCTAACACATTATAACTCAGGGGAGGGGTCTGTCATTACAAGTCCGTCGCATCACGATTTATGTCCTTCAGGGGAGGATTCACATTCCCCATCTCAGCATCCACCGCTATCCATGCTTCCAAAGAGGTTCATACGGCTCCTTCAACCCCACCACGTGTTCACTGTTCATCCAACCTCGAATACACTGGTCGCGATATGTAACTCTCTGTATAAGAGGTACACGACATCTCAGACCTCTCCGCACGTAAATTTTAACTCCGGGCAGAACATGCCCATGGCGCTCGCCGTGCTAAGAAACAATACAAAACCGACAAGCAATACCGCCGAGCTGCCATCCAACATGCTCGCAAAGCAACACATAAAACATTATGTTCCATCCAGAAGCCACCAGCGGTCCTCGATTATCAGCTGGAGGAGTCGAACAGTTGTTCAATTAAGATTGGCACGCACACACAGCCACCCACTGCACATCCTACGAGCCGACATACACTGTTCAATGACACAGTTTACAAACTCGATAGTGCCTGTGTGTCCGTCCAGTGCACCCTCTAACTAACACATACAATGTACAACAACAAAAATATACTCACTATCCGGCAAATATATTCCACGGTGACGATGCTGATCTTTGGCACACCGCTATCAACCGTGAATTCGAAAGCTTACAGCGGAATGACACATCCATCTAATATTGATTTTACTAAGTCGTTTTTGACTTCTGTAGCTTTGCGTTAAGCGTATTAGTCCGGTTAGTACAGTACGTTTCTTAATTTCTTTGCATGTATTGGCATCGTATACTTGCACTTAACCGTATCTTGGCAAGTATACACGCACCGTTAACTATATGACCAAGCAAATACAGCTTTGCAGTAGATCTGGGGAACCTTTCTTTTATCCAGTCTTACTCCCGAGTTGAAACTAGTGTTTGCTCTAAACAGGATCAACAGCTCCGAGGCTCTGATCATGCTGAATAAATGATCTTCACACAAAAATTAGTCGAGCTTAAAACTCCTGTAGATAAGTACTGCTCTACTGTTTGAGATCCTTCGTGTGTAAAATATGATTTAGGGATACAGGTTTACAGTCTTGGCGATTCTAGGACTCGAAGATACAGGTCACTGGGACGCAGACATACTCGTGTCAAAAAGGCTAAAAAAAATAAAAACGTCACGTGTCGAATACATGTACTCGAGAGTCAGAAAGTTAAAAAAATGTTTGGACAGAATCAGCACTGTCATTAGTCTTCTCGGATACAACTACATTGCAATACACAGAGAGACCTATAGAATGACAGGTGTCAATAAGTGTCTAGTAAGTTCGCTACAATAAATGATATGTACTCAAAACTTACGTGTGAATACATAAAACTCGTGGACGTACATACGTATAAAACCCTCAGTAGAGATGTAAATTAGAATACTCTGCACTTAGTATATTATAGACATAATATATGTTTCTATATGTTGAAACAGGTTGTGGGCCTATGATTTATAGCTAGCGTACTACATACATTTGGCGAGTGCATACAACGTATCAAACACGCAACAAATTCAGCAACCAACGACAACGTTTGCTCGCATCAACGACGACATCTGATTGCAAGGTACTCCAACCACGCGTATAAATACAATCATTACCATGCCTTCCATCGAAATTTTTGATACCACTACCAGTAACAAACGACAACAGTGCGAAAATCAACTACGCGCTACAGAAGCTCAATTCACCAGGTGGAAAAACTTTTTGACACTGCCCAGACACCCGATCGTCTCACAGCCGAATTTCGATGTGAAGTAGCTGGGTCACGTGCTGCACTCAAGGAAGTAAATGGCCATATTGATGTCCTCAAGGTACTTCGACTGGCCCCGAAATCTGTGGTAAAAGTCCCCTTAAACCACTATCAGTGTGGAGTTAGAATTAATTTACAATTAATTCACACGAGGTGAATTATTTGTAGACCACGTAGACAATCAAATATAAGAATAAATACACCGCACTGAGCCTCAGGGAGACTCAGTAGGTTTTAGTATCGTATTTTGATGTGTTTACTACATTTTTACGACTAGTTACTTTAGGTGTATTATTCGATTTTATCTCGAGGATAATAGTGGACGGAGAAGTTCATTTTATTGACGAATTACAGGAGTTGATCTCCCTCAGAACCGGGTAGCTGAAAGGAGCTTGTAAAGTACGACAGGAGCAAAGTCTTCCGAGCACAGGGGAGTTGATCTCCCTCTGAACCGGATAGCCAAAAGGAGCTTGTAAACTACGACAGGAGCAAAGTCTTCCGAGCACAGATAAGTGAAAAGAAATCCCCAACTTCCGTTTTGCTCGGTTTGATACGTTTGCGTGATTTTCATATATATATATATATACATTATGCAGATTTTATTATTATTATAAATCTAGAGCAAATTGGAGTGATTAGTAATATATGCAGAAATTAACAGGTGCCCATTTTATTTAGCTGATGAGCATTTTATTTCTTCTTTTTTTCTATATATATATATATATATATATATATAGTTATCCGACCATCCGGTCGAATGCTACTAATTTTATTATATATAAAATATATATATATATATATATATATAATTATATATATATCCGTTTTGCTCGGTTTGATACACTTGCGTGATTTATATATATATATATTTATATTTTATGCATATTTTTAAAATTATTTTAAATCTAGAGCAAATTGGAGTGATTAGTAATATATGCAATTTTTTAGCATTTTTTATTTCTAAATTTTTTATAGATTAATTAGTCATCCGACCATTTCCCAACAACCATTCATTCTTCTTTTGATTTTTTTTAATCCATCTTCGGTCCGAAAATCCAGATACTTCAATTCCAATGCGACTTTTCAGGCCGTCGTTGACAATCAAGGCCTCCCTCTGACTAATTAGCAGTCATAGGACGTTTGAACAATGTTTTGACTGGCCTAGTCAATCCACACAACACGAACATGATGCAGTATCGCAGTTAGGGGTATAGAAGAACGTAATTTGGCGTAGAGAAGGTCGATATGGCAGATTTTCATAGGTTTGGGCGAGTACAGCGACGACAAAGGGCAGATAGAGGTGATCAAGAAAAGCAGGTAGCAATGTAGAATCGACAGTGTCAGGCGACGTAGAATGGAAACGTGTGAATTAAGCGCGTGAGACAGGTAGCAATGCAGAAGAGGAGCTAGGCACAGTTTGGGAGAAACTGAGACAGAAAAATGCGATTTCAACTCGTATTTTCAACAAATATCAACTACGGGAGCAAGTTTTGGTAATCAATTGGCTAGACGAAAAGACTGGCATGGTTAGAAGATCGATTTTTCGAAAATATCTCGGAGTCGAATGTTCGCCATCGTTGCATGCGCGAACTTCGATGGTCACGAAAGCAGGAAAAAAAATATATATCACGGGGGGTATCGAACCCACGACCAACACACAACTAGAAGACATATTTACCGATGTTACAAGACAGAATGCATTTTCGTATATATATATATATATATATATATATACTTAAATTTCCATTCTAGAGAGAAAGGAAGTCAACGTAAGTGAATCAGCCGTAGGACCAACATAGCCTGGTACGGTTGTATGATTGTTGGTGAAAACTAAGGAGAACATTATCACCGACATATAAGGCGAATCGTCAAGATGCAGCGGACTCTTGCAAGGTACAGAAGAAATAGTACATGCAAAAGTACACTCAAATTGGTTTGAATAAGGAATTTGTTTTTGGTTTTCCAACTTCATAACCGATGTAACTACCTTGGGCTTCAAGGTTATTCTTGGGAACCTTGACCTGAACTTCCTGGCTGCAGGCCTCGGATTTGATTGATGTTGGAGTACAGTGGTCCGAAGGTTGGATTAAAGGAGCATTCAGAACGCTAGAACACGACAGGCGGTTGATCATTGAACACGCTTCGAGTCTATCAGCAACTCTTAATTACTCCTATAGGCAGAGCAAAGGAGAGCAAAACGAGTACTCATTAACAAAACCAACCCAAACAAAATGATTAGCAATCATTAAGGAGCAAGGTGTATTCGAACGCAACGAGTTTTCGGGGACCCGCAAGCAGACCTTGTAGACATCAACATGATTCAATGATAATTAGCTATTTTGGTATCACGAGAGGAGAACGGCGGAAGAAAGTGTGTAACACAAATGGCTGAAGTCAACTATTATATAATAGCCGACACTCCTTCAATCTGGACCAACTATTCATCAACAACACAAAGCCATACATCGAAGTCTTAACATCAAGATGCCTATGCGTCCAACACCCCGTAGCCCTCGACGCACTCGTCGCGACGGCAAAGCAACCCAGAGATCTTTGTCAGATTTCGAGCAGACCCACCAAGGAGGCACAGCTTCTTCGCGCCAGACAGTAGCATCGCGTCGAAGAGATGAACAACCGCGATATGAACAGACAGACCAAGACGTGGGCCAGGCAGCAAGCAGGCGACATCAGTTGGGGCACGGGTCTCGCTTATCGGCAAGAGGAAGAGCAGATCCAGAAGACAGTGAGGTGCAATTTGTGATTAGGCATACTAGTCGTTCAAAGTCTGCTGAACCAGCAGCTGAGCGACACAGGGTAGCCAATGTCCGAGGTACTTCGGGCATTCATTCAGCGGGTGATAGACCGCATTCATGGCAGCCTTTTCACCGAGCACCTGAACGAGATTTCACTCGAAAGCGAACTCGATCGGGGAGTTTTACCAGTGCAAGTCAGGATTCCCTCACAGGCAACGGGGATGAGCGACAAGTCCAACGGCATAGAAATATGTCAGGGTGGGCCACGGGCACTCGTCAGCAAAACTCTGACGAAATCAGGGGCCGACAGCTAGAGCAATATTTGAGCGACCCACATGGGGATTATCGTAGGGAAGCCGAACGAAAACAACTACGTAGACGATGGGAACTCAGCCGACAGCACCGAGACTTCGCGCGATCGATACAGGATATGCGCAAGGCTAGTTACGTTGACGACGGTAAGCGCAAGTATAGTGACGTCGACGACGGTAAGCGCAAGTCTAGTGATGTCGACGACGGTAATGTTCATGGCAGCAGAAAACGACCGCACAAAGACGAACAGGCGAGAGCCGATCATGACACCAGCGCAGTGGAACGAGCATCGCCGAGCCATGTGTCAACGCCTCGAAGGGAAGATATCTTTCTTTGTGGATGAACTTTGTCGAGCACAGGGGAAACTACGATGTCCCAAGATGTACATTACTAACGTCCACGATCGATACACTGAAAGGAGCGTTGAATACTCAATTGGAAGCTATCAGGAAGAACAGAGCTCCGGAGCCACGGACATGGCCCGATTGGCCTTTTAGAC
This sequence comes from Sphaeroforma sirkka, assembly GCA_001586965.3. Lineage (NCBI taxonomy): Eukaryota > Ichthyosporea > Ichthyophonida > Sphaeroforma > Sphaeroforma sirkka. The sequence goes on along the minus strand of LUCW03002007.1, from coordinate 4,703 downwards.
CGTTATCAATTAAGCAGCACAGCCGATAGAGACACACGAGGGGCGCTAGAAGAGGCACTGAAGAACGCCCATGTCTCAGGACTAGATGAGTCGTGGATGGTACGTTGGTTCTATAAGGTACTCATACATTTTAAGGCAGCAAAGGCCACAATTGACTATCTCCGTGACAACCATAATGAGCTGAGGGTATATCCGGCGGAACAGGTCATAGACCAAATCTGTCAACATGAGAGCAAGGCCACCGTAGACCCTACCTTTAAGAAGTTGGCGAAGGGTAATCCCGCACCAAGGGTGTAGAGTCAGCCAGGGAACATTTGAACAAGATTGTGGAAGTTCACAAGAGAGCCTGGGAGCGAGCAGATAAGGGCAAGGACTTTCCTAAGCGGTTGCTTAATCACTGCCTCATACAGGCCCTCGAGGACCTGACAGGTAATATGACGTATGAACGCACGCTACAACACCACATAGGTTGGGACCACCTGGAGACTGAAGACCTTCTCCGCATTTTAAATCCAGACATACAAGAAACCGATGCCATCCTCAGACAACGGGTACGGACACAGATGAATGTGGGGGATAGGCGTGAGACAGTTTCCAGCCCAACAACGAGATCGTAATTTGAATACGAATACAGGAGGAGGCAGCACACAACGCACAAGCACGTCTACGACCACCACGTGTTACGCGTGCAGAGCGGGTGCCCCACCCAGTTTCAGGCATATATCATCCTGCAAGCACTACCAGTCGAACAAAAGAGTTGGATTCACTTCCAGCTCGGGCCGAGGATTTAAGCAAGGCGTATCCTTCGATAAGAGTTTGCCGCGGTCAACACCATTACGGCTCTAACAGACTCGGACGACCAGCAAACGGAGCAGGAGGAGACCACGCCTACAGACACACACATTGCTTCCATACTGGCACACCCAGACGAAATCGAACAGGGTGAGTTAGAAGAGGATGCAACGTGGGAAACCATAGGCAGCGATCAGGAATAGGACGTAAGGGTGTCGGATGTAGATGCAACTTTAGTTTTCCCGTCTAGCACACCTGTGATACTATCGATCAAAGATCCATTACTTTCAATGGACAATCGAGTATTCATATCCATCCTGATGTAGTAAGTATACGCGAGATAACTGTATCTCAACGTTCTCCCTCCTCAGGGAGGGGGACGTTGTTCATTTATTAGTAATTATAAACAGTAATCCTAAAATGACTGACTCTTAAATGAGTCATTAGTCATGTGCTGTAAAACCAGCAAAACCCTAAAACCCAGTTTATCAGATTATTCTGATAAACTGTAAAACTTGTAATAAACCTAAAATAATCAAATAAATATAAGTACTTGTATTCTGACCACAACCCCCCCCCAAACTGAAGCACTGAACAAAGCAGTGTGCCAGTTTCAGAGATGATAAGAATAGCATAGTACCTTATGTGCTGGCATTATCCTCGAGAGCTAGAGCATTGTGCTGGCATTTATCCTCGAGAGCTAGAGCATTGTGCTGGCATTTATCCTCGAGAGCTAGAGCATTGTGCTGGCATTTATCCTCAGAGAGCTAGAGCATTGTGCTGGCATTTTACCTCAGAGAGCTAGAGGACCCGATGTGTACGTCTCGAGCGACCCGTCGTGTTTGAATTCTTGAAGCTACTGTTCATCTGTGTCAGCATATAGGAGTTTGGCAAGTACAATATAGGACTGTATTTGTGTCGGAGAAAAACTGCCAGTGGCAGAAACCGTGCAAACCATTAACCCGCTGTTTCAAAACAATGCTCTAGGAGTTGTTTGATTGATTTCGCTGTGTTATACTCCGAAGCAAGAGTGGCTCATTTAACCTCGCGAGCTTGAGCCGCTGACGATTTTCCCTCGCGAGCTCGAGTGCTAACCGTTTATTCTCGCGAGCTCGAGTGGCTGGTTTATACTCGGGAGCTAGAGTCGCTGCTTTTTATACTCAAGAGCTCGAGAGGCTGGTTTATACTCGGAGAGCTAGAGTTGCTGGTTTATACTCGGGAGCTAGAGTCGCTGCTTTTTTATACTCAAGAGCTCGAGAGGCTGGTTTATACTCGGGAGCTAGAGTTGCTGGTTTTATACTCGGGAGCTAGAGTCGCTGCTTTTATACTCAAGAGCTCGAGTGGCTGGGTTTATACTCAGGGAGCTAGAGTTGCTGGTTTATGCCCAGAGCTTGAGCTCGATATCCGAGAACAAAGTTATATTGAAGATAAAGTATTAGACTTGTGCACGTTGGCGCTTACGTGTCCGTGTCTGCGAAGCTTTGTGGTAGGCCGCGATATCGTTGGCATCATCAAAAGCTTCTGCTGTTTCCCACGTTGGTTCGCCTTCTCGCCATCTCACCAGGTATTCTAATTTCCCCGTCTCATCATTCGTACGATGTGTGATAATATGGCGAAACTCCACCCCTCCTTCGGTCCATAAGTCTTCGTTAATTGGTGGGTCTGTGCGTCTATGCACTAAACGGAGGAGTTCCACCCGTACCGGTTTGGTCTTGAATTCTGGTGGGCGGAACCATCCTTGTTCGCTAACTCGTAGCGTTGGCCGTGTCTAGCTTTGACTACATATGGTCCAAACAATGGCCGCATAGCCTTCGTTGTTCGGCCTTCTGATCGTACCATGACCACATCTCCTTCGTCGAAATGTACCAAGTCGTGAGCATGCAGGCGGTCAAATGTCGTCGTAAGCTTGCCTGTATACTTCTTGGTAATGTGGTGGAGGGTCGGCAATATAGTGTCCTGTAACTGGTCTAATCGTTGTGCCCAGGTGTCATTCGTCATCGGCTGAGAATCCGGTAACTCGTCCGTGAAATCGGCGAACGGAACATGGCGGCGGGCCAAAGTACACGCTAAACGGTGCACTCTTATGGCGACGGGATATCCGAAGGTTCTGGTATAGCATCGTAAACGGAAGGCGTTCGTCCAATCGAAGGGAACTGCCTCACAGCATTGTCGAATAGAACGTGTAATCTCCTTGTGACGTCGTTCTGCCGCGCCCAGCACTTGGGGTCGATATGGTGGAGACACCTTATGTAGCATCCCCACTTCCTGGACCAGAAGCTCCACTAACTTGTTGGTGAACTCCTTCCCCATGTCTGTTTGATTTTACGGGGAAACCATGTTCGCCAAAAAAATCTCTATGAGTGTCTGTGTCGTGGTTTCCTTGGTCTTGTCCGGTGTGGCTCGAAGGATAGAATAGCCTGTGGCGATGTCTAAGACGTGAAGAATATAATTGTTCTTGCGTCTGGACTCCAGTGGCATCGGGATGTAGTCCACTTGAATATGGTCCCACGGGTAGCGTGCATCGATGCTAATCATCGGGTGGAAACCTTTACGAAGTGTGTCCTGTCCCAAACATGTGCCACATTGCCGCTTAACTTCTGTGGCTAACTCAAGTGCCCCTGGCCAAAATGTGACCGTTCTGACGAAGTTGTTGGACTGTGTCCGCCGCCCCATGATGTCCTTGTTCGTGTTGCGCTTGCGTGAGTTGCGTACGACGCTGTTTCTCCGCCGGACTCGCTTGTGCAAACGCCGGTTGACCCTCTGCATCTGCCAGTGCCACTGATTTCTCGCGCTGTGTCTAAGCACATGACATATTTGTATGCTTTGGTTCTGCAAAACCAAGTCGCTGTGAAAACAGCGGGTCCAGTTTGAATCCATTGGGAGGACCCACCCGTGCTACTACGGTATGACCCCATGGTGTCTTCCACATGCGTACTTAGCGTACTTGAGGAACGTGTGTGGTGTCCGTGGTACCAGCACCGGTTCTGTCTGCAATAACTGCTTGAACAGGTCGAACCATATGGTGCTCTTGGTACCCATGGTAGACATACATGGCCCGTGCGCCGTCGGCTCGTATCTTGCGTAACATCCTGTGTATCTGTTCCCCCCAAGGCGGGTTCATCCATCCATCGACTATCGACCAGTCGTGGGCAAACGCTCCTTCCACATCATCCTTCGTCCAGAACCGGGAAGCTGAGCGTTGGTTGGGTCCGCAAACCACATCTATGTCATTCGGTCCAAAGTGTTGTTGCGCTTGTTCAAAGTAACTAGAGAATAACTGCCAGCAATCTGTATACATTATTTCCGGGTTCGTCCTGCTCCGCTGTCCCTCGTGTACTCTACTTAACATGTCCGGGCACATTTTGTCTCTCCTGGTATATGCGATATGGTAAAGTTGAATGGCGCGATGATATATGATGCCATCTCTGAAGCATCGGATTAAGCTTGAGCTGTGTGTTCATATACACAGAGACGCCTTGTGGTCCGTGAATACCACCAAACCGTTGCCCATCCAGTATTCCCTGAAATAGTATCCGGTCCATATACCAATGCCAGTAACTCCTTCTTAGATTGTGGCGTGAGATTCTGTTGCGCATGGGTTCAGAGTCTTACTAAAGAACGGTAGTAATGTTTCTTTACCATTACATTATTGGAATAGCGGCTCCCCCTAAACCGTAAATCGCTAGCGCGTCGGTTTCCAAGTTCAGAGGAGATGCAGTCAGGCCGGAGAAGTGTAGCGCCACAGCATTCACCACCCAGACCAGCTACCTTGCCGCGCCTATGCCATGTCTCACTCTCCTCCCAGCAGTCACCTATCAGCTCTCAGCTGAACTTGGTTTTAAAATTTTGGTGCCGCATGCGTGTTCTGCCAGCAGAGTGGGCAGATGGTGGGAGTGATTTGCTAAACCAAC
>LUCW03002006.1:0-11602 GCA_001586965.3 Sphaeroforma sirkka | reverse complement strand
AAACAGGATCAACAGCTCCTGAGGCTCTGATCATGCTGAATAAATGATCTTCACACAAAATTAGTCGAGCTTAAAAACTCCTGTAGATAAGTACTGCTCTACTGTTTGAGATCCTTCGTGTTGTAAAAAATGATTTAGGGATACAGGTTTACAGTCTTATGGCGATTCTAGGACTCAAAGATACAGGTCACTGGGACGCCAGACATACTCGTGTCAAAAGGCTAAAAAAAAATAAAAAACGTCACGTGTCAGATACATGTACTCGAGAGTCAGAAAGTTAAAAAAATGTTTGGACAGAATCAGCACTGTCATTAGTCTTCTCGGATACAACTACATTTGCAATACACAGAGAGAGACCTATAGAATGACAGGTGTCAAATAAAGTGTCTAGTAAGTTCGCTTGCAATAAATGATATGTACTCAAAACTTACGTGTGAATACATAAAACTCGTGGACGTACATACGTATAAAACCCTCAGTAGAGATGTAAATTAGAATACTCTGCACTTAGTATATTATAGACATAATATATGTTTCTATATGTTGAAAAACAGGTTGTGGGCCTATGATTTATAGCTAGCGTACTACATACATTTGGCGAGTGCATACAACGTATCAAACACGCAACAAATTCAGCAACCAACGACAACGTTTTGCTCGCATCAACGACGACATCTGGATTGCAAGGTACTCCAACCACGCGTATAAATACAATCATTACCATGCCTTCCATCGAAATTTTTGATACCACTACCAGTAACAAACGACAACAGTGCGAAAATCAACTACGCGCTACAGAAGCTCAATTCACCAGGTGGAAAAACTTTTGACACTGCCCAGACACCTGATCGTCTCACAGCCGAATTTCGATGTGAAGTAGCTGGGTCACGTGCTGCACTCAAGGAAGTAAATGGCCATATTGATGTCCTCAAGGTACTTCGACTGGCCCCGAAAAACCACTATCAGTGTGGAGTTAGAATTAATTTACAATTAATTCACACGAGGTGAATTATTTGTAGACCACGTAGACAATCAAATATAAGAATAAATACACCGCACTGAGCCTCAGGAGACTCAGTAGGTTTTAGTATCGTATTTTGATGTGTTTACTACATTTTTACGACTAGTTACTTTAGGTGTATTATTCGATTTTATCTCGAGGATAATAGTGGACGGAGAAGTTCATTTTATTGACGAATTACAGGAGTTGATCTCCTCAGAACCGGGTAGCTGAAAGGAGCTTGTAAAGTACGACAGGAGCAAAGTCTTCCGAGCACAGGGGGAGTTGATCTCCCTCAGAACCGGATAGCCAAAGGAGCTTGCAAACTACGACAGGAGCAAAGTCTTCCGAGCACAGATAAGTGAAAAGAAATCCCCAACTTCCGTTTTGCTCGGTTTGATACGTTTGCGTGATTTTCATATATATATATATACATTATGCAGATTTTATTATTATTATAAATCTAGAGCAAATTGGAGTGATTAGTAATATATGCAGAAATTAACAGGTGCCCATTTTATTTAGCTGATGAGCATTTTATTTTCTTCTTTTTTTTTTCTATATATATATATATATATATATATATATATATATATAGTTATCCGACCATCCGGTCGAATGCTACTAATTTTATTAATTAAAAAAATATATATATATATATATATATATATTATATATATATCCGTTTTGCTCGGTTTGATACACTTGCGTGATTTATATATATATATATATTTATATTTTATGCATATTTTTAAAATTATTTTTTTTTAATCTAGAGCAAATTGGAGTGATTAGTAATATATGCAATTTTTAGCATTTTTTATTTCTAAATTTTTATAGATTAATTAGTCATCCGACCATTTCCCAACAACCATTCATTCTTCTTTTTTTTTTTTTTAATCCATCTTCGGTCCGAAAATCCAGATACTTCAATTCCAATGCGACTTTTCAGGCCGTCGTTGACAATCAAGGCCTCCCTCTGACTAATTAGCAGTCATAGGACGTTTGAACAATGTTTTGACTGGCCTAGTCAATCCACACAACACGAACATGATGCAGTATCGCAGTTAGGGGTATAGAAGAACGTAATTTGGCGTAGAGAAGGTCGATATGGCAGATTTTCATAGGTGTGGGCGAGTACAGCGACGACAAAGGGCAGATAGAGGTGATCAAGAAAAGCAGGTAGCAATGTAGAATCGACAGTGTCAGGCGACGTAGAATGGAAACGTGTGAATTAAGCGCGCGTGAGACAGGTAGCAATGCAGAAGAGGAGCTAGGCACAGTTTGGGAGAAACTGAGACAGAAAAAAAATGCGATTTCAACTCGTATTTTCAACAAATATCAACTACGGGAGCAAGTTTTGGTAATCAATTGGCTAGACGAAAAGACTGGCATGGTTAGAAGATCGATTTTTCGAAAATATCTCGGAGTCGAATGTTCGCCATCGTTGCATGCGCGAACTTCGATGGTCACGAAAGCATAGGAAAAAAAATATATCACGGGGGGTATCGAACCCACGACCAACACACAACTAGAAGACATATTTACCGATGTTACAAGACAGAATACATTTTCGTATATATATATACATATATATATATATATACTTAAATTTCCATTCTAGAGAGAAAGGAAGTCAACGTAAGTGAATCAGCCGTAGGACCAACATAGCCTGGTACGGTTGTATGATTGTTGGTGAAAACTAAGGAGAACGTTATCACCGACGTATAAGGCGAATCGTCAAGATGCAGCGGACTCTTGCAAAGTACAGAAGAAATAGTACATGCAAAAGTAGACAGCACTTATCAGGCATCGTGCAAGTACACTCAAGTTGGTTTGAATAAGGAATTTGTTTTTGGTTTTCCAACTTCATAACCGATGTAACTACCTTGGGCTTCAAGGTTATTCTTGGGAACCTTGACCTGAACTTCCTGGCTGCAGGCCTCGGATTTGATTGATGTTGGAGTACAGTGGTCCGAAGGTTGGATTAAAGGAGCATTCAGAACGCTAGAACACGACAGGCGGTTGATCATTGAACACGCTTCGAGTCTATCAGCAACTCTTAATTACTCCTATAGGCAGAGCAAAGGAGAGCAAAACGAGTACTCATTAACAAAACCAACCCAAACAAAATGATTAGCAATCATTAAGGAGCAAGGTGTATTCGAGCGCAACGAGTTTTCGGGACCCGCAAGCAGACCTTGTAGACATCAACATGATTCAATGATAATTAGCTATTTTGGTATCACGAGAGGAGAACGGCGGAAGAAAGTGTGTAACACAAATGGCTGAAGTCAACTATTATATAATAGCCGACACTCCTTCAATCTGGACCAACTATTCATCAACAACACAAAGCCATACATCGAAGTCTTAACATCAAGATGCCTATGCGTCCAACACCCCGTAGCCCTCGACGCACTCGTCGCGACGGCAAAGCAACCCAGAGATCTTTGTCAGATTTCGAGCAGACCCACCAAGGAGGCACAGCTTCTTCGCGCCAGACAGTAGCATCGCGTCGAAGAGATGAACAACCGCGATATGAACAGACAGACCAAGACGTGGGCCAGGCAGCAAGCAGGCGACATCAGTTGGGGCACGGGTCTCGCTTATCGGCAAGAGGGAGAGCAGATCCAGAAGACAGTGAGGTGCAATTTGTGATTAGGCATACTAGTCGTTCAAAGTCTGCTGAACCAGCAGCTGAGCGACACAGGGTAGCCAATGTCCGAGGTACTTCGGGCATTCATTCAGCGGGGTGATAGACCGTATTCATGGCAGCCTTTTCACCGAGCACCTGAACGAGATTTCACTCGAAAGCGAACTCGATCGGGGAGTTTTACCAGTGCAAGTCAGGATTCCCTCGCAGGCAACGGGGATGAGCGACAAGTCCAACGGCATAGAAATATGTCAGGGTGGGCCACGGGCACTCGTCAGCAAAAAAACTCTGACGAAATCAGGGGCCGACAGCTAGAGCAATATTTGAGCGACCCACATGGGGATTATCGTAGGGAAGCCGAACGAAAACAACTACGTAGACGATGGGAACTCAGCCGACAGCACCGAGACTTCGCGCGATCGATACAGGATATGCGCAAGGCTAGTTACGTTGACGACGGTAAGCGCAAGTATAGTGACGTCGACGACGGTAAGCGCAAGTCTAGTGATGTCGACGACGGTAATGTTCATGGCAGCAGAAAACGACCGCACAAAGACGAACAGGCGAGAGAGCCGATCATGACACCAGCGCAGTGGAACGAGCATCGCCGAGCCATGTGTCAACGCCTCGAAGGGAAGATATCTTTCTTTGTGGATGAACTTTGTCGAGCACAGGGAAACTACGATGTCCCAAGATGTACATTACTAACGTCCACGATCGATACACTGAAAGGAGCGTTGAATACTCAATTGGAAGCTATCAGGAAGAACAGAGCTCCGGAGCCACGGACATGGCCCGATTGGCCTTTAGACCGTTATCAATTAAGCAGCACAGCCGATAGAGACACACGAGGGGCGCTAGAAGAGGCACTGAAGAACGCCCATGTCTCAGGACTAGATGAGTCGTGGATGGTACGTTGGTTCTATAAGGTACTCATACATTTTAAGGCAGCAAAGGCCACAATTGACTATCTCCGTGACAACCATAATGAGCTGAGGGTATATCCGGCGGAACAGGTCATAGACCAAATCTGTCAACATGAGAGCAAGGCCACCGTAGACCCTACCTTTAAGAAGTTGGCGAAGGGTAATCCCCGCACCAAGGGTGTAGAGTCAGCCAGGGAACATTTGAACAAGATTGTGGAAGTTCACAAGAGAGCCTGGGAGCGAGCAGATAAGGGCAAGGACTTTCCTAAGCGGTTGCTTAATCACTGCCTCATACAGGCCCTCGAGGACCTGACAGGTAATATGACGTATGAACGCACGCTACAACACCACATAGGTTGGGACCACCTGGAGACTGAAGACCTTCTCCGCATTTTAAATCCAGACATACAAGAAACCGATGCCATCCTCAGACAACGGGTACGGACACAGATGAATGTGGGGGGATAGGCGTAGACAGTTTCCAGCCCAACAACGAGATCGTAATTTGAATACGAATACAGGAGGAGGCAGCACACAACGCACAAGCACGTCTACGACCACCACGTGTTACGCGTGCAGAGCGGGTGCCCCACCCAGTTTCAGGCATATATCATCCTGCAAGCACTACCAGTCGAACAAAAGGGTTGGATTCACATCCAGCTCGGGCCGAGGATTTAAGCAAGGCGTATCCTTCGATAAGAGTTTGCCCGCGGTCAACACCATTACGGCTCTAACAGACTCGGACGACCAGCAAACGGAGCAGGAGGAGACCACGCCTACAGACACACACATTGCTTCCATACTGGCACACCCAGACGAAATCGAACAGGGTGAGTTAGAAGAGGATGCAACGTGGGAAACCATAGGCAGCGATCAGGAATAGGACGTAAGGGTGTCGGATGTAGATGCAACTTTAGTTTTCCCGTCTAGCACACCTGTGATACTATCGATCAAAGATCCATTACTTTCAATGGACAATCGAGTATTCATATCCATCCTGATTAACGGTAAGACATGCAGGGCGTTAGTGGATTCTGGGGCAAACAGAAGTTGCATTGATTCGACATCCGCACGATTGGGGATTGCAAATTAAGTCGGCTCCGGAGGGATCCTATATATACCTAGCTGATCGTAGTCTTCGTACACGGCGAATAGGCTCAACCGTACAAACTCCAGTACGATATGGTCTAGAGCTCACAGAACAGTCTTTCGAGCTAATGAATCTACCACCGGCTATCGACGCGATCGTAGGCCAGGATCTCTTATGCCTGGCTTAGGGCTATATACGTGGGAGGCCTTCAATCGCCATTCTCACCCATAGATCCAACGGAGCTAGACAAACTATTGGAACCAATACCGTTGAGACGACCACCAGATTTGACCGAGGAAACCGGTGTTCGCCTGGAACTAGACAAGGAACTGAGGGACAATGACGGTATTCGAGAAAAGGACAGGTGCAGACTGGAAGGAGGCGAAGTTAGATTGCCAGTGACACCAGATCAAGCTGCAAGGATGCGGAAGGCAGTAAGGAACTTTGTAGCAGACAAATGGATACCATGGGTAGATAGACAGGTGCAGAAGTGGATTCAAGATTTGGTCATAGTTCAAAGGGATACAGCCACTTCCGTCAACTTACCCTTGCTCGCCGTGCCAGAGTATACTCAATCTGGAGAACTAAAGAAAGTGCGAGTGTGTTTGGACCTCAGAGCGGTGAATGCATTAATACCGGCGGATCAGTTCATTATTCCCCGTATCAACGACATCATTGGTAACATCAAAGGGAAGAGATATTACACGACATTGGATCTAACCGCAGCGTACCATCGACTCCCAATTCACCCTGATTCTCAGTATCTATTCAGTTTCACACATGGCAAAAGCCAGTATTCCTTTACATCAGCGCCATTTGGACTACACACTGACGACGCAGCAGTTTCAGCGTACACTGAGTGTGATGATGCAAGGACTTCCGGCACACCACCTGGACGACATCGTAATAGCAACAGATGACTACGAGGAACACGTACGAGTAGTGAAAGAGGTCATTCGGCGGCTGACGTACCACAGTTTCAAGCTAAACCCTTCAAAATGTCATTTTGCAGTCAAAGAAGTCATGATCCTAGGGAAGCGAGTATCGAAGGCCGGAATTGATATTTGCCATGAAAAGCAGGCCAAGCTCATTGACTGGCCAACCCCGAAGAAGTACAAAAAGACATTGCATCGGCCTTGGGATTAGCCAACTTTCTTCACGAGCACCTACCAAACTTTGCAGAGGTAGTTGCCCCACTCGGGAATTTGTAAGACTGAAGCCTAAGGAAATCATTGGAGACAGGTGGGAACAGAGACACCAGCAAGCTTGGGATGCCATGAAGCAAGCCATAGTTGAGGCAGTAGTGTTGAAATTTCCCGTCGACGAAGTACCTTTACAACTCGAAACGGATGCAAGCGACTACGGTATTGGAGGTGCATTGTTCCAGACCATAGAAGGGAAGAAGCAATACCTAATGTTCTTCAGCAAGACCCTCAACGCAGCACAGCGCAATTACGCAACACCCATGAAGGAATTATTGGCCTTGGTATATGGTCTCACACACTTCCGGGATCATCTCGAAGGTCAACGCTTTTCAGTGTTGACTGATCACAAGGCTTTGGTGTATATGAACACACAGCTAAAGCTGAATCCGATGCTACAACGATGGCATCACATCATATAGCGCCTTTCAATTTTCATCTTTCACATCTCGCACATCCCGGGTATAAAGAACGTGTTACCAGACGCGTGGTCTAGGCTTCATGAGGGAACTGTTGAGACTGAGGACCCGGAGGTACTATATGCAGAATGTTGGCAACTTTTTTCCAGACTACTTTGAGCAAGCGCAACGGATTATGGGTGAGAATAATGTCGATGTCTTTGCTTCGCATCAGGACCATCATTTGCCACGCTACTACACCGACGATGACAGGGGTGGAGCGTTTGCACATTGTTGGAAGGATATAGACGGATGGATGAACCCACCATGGAGATTAATCCATAGAATGTTGCGCAAGATACGATCAGAGAGGCCACAGCTACGGTGTGTCTACCGTGGGCGCCCCACGAGCCTTGGTTCCAGTTATTCAAGTCGCTTCTACAAAGAGACCCAGTATTAGTTCCAAGGACAGCCCACTCCTTCCTCAAATACGGAAAGTATGCGAGTGGCAAGGCACCATGGGTCACACACAGTCATTGCCAGAGTAGGCCCACGCAATGGTTACAGCCTTCCAGCGACGTTTTCAGCACGATTGGGATATGCAGAACCGTCCTCAGTATCGAAAGTCACCCCATTAGATACGTCTCGGCTAGTATCGATCGCTATCTCGGAAGTAGCCATGACGGATTCTCCAGATGAGGAAGAGATAAGCCGTCGCACACAGCTCACCTTGTGTCAGCATGAGATTGGGCATCATAGAGCAGAAGATACAGTTGCTCAACTACAGCAGAACGGACATTTGTGGCCTAACGCTCTGGAACTTGCACAAACAGTTAGGAGAAACTGTCGCACATGTCTAGGACAGAGGGTGTTACGAAAGGGATTTCACCCGATGATTAATATAACGGCAAAGTATCCGTGGGATCATATTCAAGTCGACATGATTCCAATGCCACTAGTTTCAGCAGCAGGAAATCGATATATTGCACGTCTTGGATATAGCAACGGGGTACTCGATATTGAGAGCAACGGCCACAAAGTCAGCAGAAGTGGTGACATCTAAACTTATGGAGGTGTTTGGGGAACATGGTTTTCCCAGGAAAATTCAATCAGACGAGGGAGGCGAGTTTTCGAACAAGATTGTTAAATTAATAACTCAAGAAGTTGGAGTGATGCATGCAAAGTCGCCACCATATCGTCCTCAGGTTCTGGGAGCAGCGGAGAGAAGACACAGAGACATCCACGAAGGAGTTCGCAAGCTATGTGAATCTTTGCCTACGGCATGGGATGTCCGACTACCGACTACCACTTATTATGCTGTGCCAGAACCTCCGAATATCTCGGCGACACAAGACAGCACCATTCAGTGCTTACTTCGGTCGCCGTCATGTTCCGTTTGCTGACTTCACGGATGACCTTCCGGGAATCAGCCGGTCACCAATGAGGCTTGGGCACACCGGCTCGATCGTGATCGTTTGCACGACACTATCTTGCCGACGCTTTACAAGGTCACGCAGAAATACGCAGACACACACTATCCAGGCAGTTTGACCGCCTCCATGCTTACGATTTTATCGCCTTTCAACCAGGGGATGTGGTAATGGTACGGTCCGAAGGTCGCACAACCAAAGCAATGCGACCAATGTTTGGACCATACGTTGTCAAAGCCAGACAGGGACAAGGATATGAACTGACACACAAGGATGGTTCACTTCCAGATACTTTCAAAGGTAAACCAGTTAGAGTGGAACTTTTGCGACTAGTCCATAGAGCCACCGAAAAGCCTTTAGAAGATCATATGTGGCAGGATAGTTCCTCGTTCCGTTACATCATTCGACATAGACAGAATGATTCCACAGGGAATACAGAATACTTGGTTCGCTGGCGGGATGGTGATCCAACTTGGGAGTCAGCCGAAGCTTTTGAGATCCGAATGACATCGCGGCATACCACAAAGCCGAGCAAAAACTCGGCAGAAGAAGAAAGCGGCACAACAACAATAATTCCAACGTTACGTTGATGAATACTAGATGTCTATCATCTACTTCCGGATCGGAGTTTTGTCTCTCCTCGTGAGATTTCACCACGGTATAGAGGCGAAAGACGATTCCACAACTCGAGCTTATAGGCGAGTATAACTCCAGCGGATACCCTAGCTTATGGGGGGGGTGAAAACATACCAGCGGATACCCTAGCTTTTTTTGGGTGGTGAAAATATACCAGCACAGCCGGGATGGTTCAAAAGACCAGTTTCAAGGCAAGAACTTACTCAGCAGAAGGATTTCATTAGTTTATATATATATATATATATATTGTTTATTTACACTACTAGTTATATATGTTTAATTTTCAATAGTTTAAGAGGTCATTTATTTTTGAAGCTCTTCAATCACTGGTGACGCTTGAGCTTGAGGGGAGTGTGGTAAAAGTCCCTTAAACCACTATCAGTGTGAGTACTTGAATATAGACTCGGTTGTCTGACGTCAGCAATGGGTCTTGTATTGCCATCACTGCTCCAATCGTGGTAACAAATATGAAGCTCCTATCCGACTCAGACACCCTCACCTCTCATGCATGATCGGCTACCGACTCCCACATGTCATAGGTGTGGTTTGGTGGTGACGTCATGTGCTCGAAGTCTTCGTAAAGGATCGTGTTGATATGAATCTCTGTAGCTTCCGATGGTGGAGCCAAGTCTTCGTCCTGTGTAATCGCATTCACCTGTACTTGAGGCGTCGGACGTATTGTAACTACGTCTCTAGTCTGGGATGTATTCTGCCCCTGTCCTGCGGTTGACGTTGTGGACGGTCTGTGTACCGATTGTACGTCCCTCAAAGGACGGTTGTTGTCGTATAGCCTTGCCCCGACCCTCTGCGCTCACCGCTTGCGACGCCCTGAAATGGTGACACCGTGGATGTGCCTACCACCTGGTGGCGCCTGTGCCTGGCACCCCGCACAAGTCGTTGGTACCGTAGGTTGGGGCCGTTGAGTCCAATTCTGCGTTTGTCGTCTACTCGTCTGTAGGTTGGGGCGGCTATTGGTGTGGTCGCGACTTCCATTGGTCGTCGGGCCCTCGCGGTTGTTGCGACCCTGGAAACGTGCTGCCGTACGTTGCTGTGCATCCTGAATGTCAGGGGCTCAACAGCTGTATAAGCTCGTGTGTCTCCATCAGTTGCCATTTGGGATGCAACTGTAGAGTACGTTCATACGTACGGCCGTTGAGAGCTTCTTCTAACAGTTGTACAATGCAGTGGTTCACTAAATTCTGTTGGAAGTCGGCATCTGTCTGGCACCGTTCACGTGCCCTCCTGTGGTTCTCCATGAGCTGTGTCATTTGTTCCATAAGAGGAGTGTGCATGTTCCGACTTTGGCCCTTGGCTAACTTGCGAAACGCGGGATCGACAGTGGCTTGTGTTTCGTGCGAACAGATCTGTTCGATCTGTAGTTGAGGTGTGCATGTCTTCAACCGTTCAGAGTTGTCGCGGATGTAGTCCAGCGTTGATGTCCGCCTTGAAGTAAGATAGTACCTTGACTTCATGTAAGGTTCCAAGTCTCGTCCAGCCCTGCGATTTGTGCGTTCTTGAACGCCTCGAGGAGAGCCCCCTCTTGTGTCCCGTTCCATGATATCATGTAGGTAGTATCTGTTCGACGGCCAATCAGGCCACGTACGTGGTGAGTGAAGGTACGGGACGCTTCTCTACCGGTCGGGACTCTAATGTAGCTCGAAGTGTCTCAATCACGCCCCGAAGAGCTTCAGCTCGAGCCGTGTTATTCTCCTCGATTGCTTGGCATAGCTCGTCACTAACTGTAGTATCCGTGCGTGTAGCGCCTGTCGCCTTTTCTCGATACTAGCCGGTGTGGGCGGAGGCACTGTTGTCTCCTTCTCTTGTCGTTTATGTGTCTGTACATATTCACTGGGCGCTTCTTTCTCGCCCCACTGACGTTGCTGTTGTTGGCGCAGGTTCGTACCTTAATCGGTCCTGTCTATTCTTCACCGCCTGCTTACCTTGAGGATTCTGTCTGGCTAATACTTGTTCATGTGCGAACTCTTGAAAAGTTGGTGTGTTCTCACTGGCAGACAGAGTATCATCCTCCTCGGTTGAACTGTCCTCTGACCCTGGTGATTTGTACCCAAGTCCATAAAACGGACGCTCACAGCCTTGAATTCGGAAGGTAGGGGTTGTCTTCGTCCTCTGGTACTGCCTGTACCCGTTCGTGTGCGTCAGAAGAACTCTTCTTAGCGGCCGGCCCTATTGTAGTTCGTCCGGCCTTTATGCGCTGTAACCTCTGTTCGTATTTTTTTCAAAGAGAGACTGCTGTTGTGTCATCA
>LUCW03002005.1:0-46016 GCA_001586965.3 Sphaeroforma sirkka | reverse complement strand
TGAGTAGCCTTTGAACGCTTCCAAGCAGGTGAATTCGTCCTCCAGTATCTGGCGCCTGTAATTATTTTTTTTGAAAACTTGGGATGAGAATCTACTCTATGGAAGCCCCGAGCGAGTAAGCTAACGAATGCCTACTAGATATCAGCTAGACGCGACTCGCATTGATGAACTTTGTAATATATATTCCTAATGACAATAGGAGCAACATATAACAAGCGAACGAAAGGGCATCGTTTCGGCGGATGTAGTGCAACAAAGTTTCATAGTACATAGGTGATTTCCTGCACAATCATATCATCTCAACCCATATGCTTAAGTGAAATCGGTGCTACTAAGCGGACTGTTGTCTGCGCTAACTACGAGCACCTGGGAAAATCAGGGTACGCACATCTATCAGCAGCGTACTGCAGAGCATCACGATTGCGGCAAAACAAATCTCCTCTGACAGGGATTTCAAGGGTGTCATACCCATTCTCTGCAATATTTATCTACCCACATTGAAAGCCACAAATCCTACCTCATACGGATGTACCGGGCCGAAGCGTATAAGCATATAAAAGCTTATGTACCAAGCGCAGCCATATGCATTTGCAGGTACAATCGCAAAGCCCACAACTTGACATATACTTCCACAACACACCTGGTTCTTTAAGGAGGAGGCCGAGCGTGCATGTTGTTGACGCCCCAATAAACTCATATCGGGCACGGCATGTGGTCGGCTCTGCGTTTGCCGTTGGTCGTGGCCAACGGCACTGGGCGATCTCACTGCTATTGCTACCGATGTACCCAAGCCTGTCATCGTATATATCTAATTGGTGCGGCACCGACACTGATATGTGGTTCATTTTGTATTCGCCGTTACTATTCGCCGACAACGAGCGTTCACAAAACCGCGTGCTGTCCGATGAGGTGCGTGTGGCAGTCAGGTAATCATGATGGTCTCGGTCGCTGTCGAGCTCGACGTCGTCGTAGTCCATCTCCTGGTCATTGAGATTGATCTCTGTATGCTTGGGTATGTTATCGTTGTCTTCGTCCCATGTGTCCATGGGCAACAGCTGGTCATAGTCACTTATATCTTCACCGCTGAACATATTGCGTATTAAATTCAGAGACTGCGTGATGCGTTGTGTGACTATCCGGTACACTGACCATGAGGCCTCGGCATTCCGTACAACTTCCTGTCGAAGCATTGGGTGGGAGAGGGTATGAATCATTGGTTTAATACACAGTAGACACAGTACATGTGATATAGATGAAGAACACTTTATTCGCTTGCATCTAAATAGCTCACAATTTTAGGACTTTCAAGCCGATATGCACATAGATGAGAAGTTTAATTATAATTAAATCTCAAAAAAAAATTGAATAGCGTGAGATTCGAACTCATCTTCACCGATGGAGATTGAAACAAATCCGTTCATCTCAGTGATTGTAGATAGCAAGTGTATATACTATCAGTCGCATGCACCAGATTGAGGATAAGAGCATGAATAACAAACACCTCACAGTCCCCAACAATTCAGCGATCGAGAACGTATAGTATATAACTACCAAAAAAAAATACTAGTATATGTAATAGCACAAACCTGCAACTCATGCCGCTCTTCTTCGCGTGTACGGTGTAGTGCTGATCGGTATGAATTGGGCGAAAGACCGGCATGTTCCATCTCAAAGTCGTCTTCTGTTGTGATAGCAATGTAATACAATTGAGTTCAATCGCCACTTCACTGCTCAAGTGGGTTTGCATTATTCGATCCAATGTTAGGTGTTGCAGATAGAATACACTGTGTGGTTATTCGATGTGGAATGAAAACGCGCCCACGTATGATCATCAATTAACTGTTAGAAAACATGTAACACGCTACTGAGGACACAGACAACAACGAGCTCTCCCAAACGGACAACCCAGAAACATAGACAAACAAAAAAAAGAAAACAATTGCACCCACCTGTCACAGGTGTTCGTCTCAAACCAGCCAGCATGCACAGCTCACCATTCATGAAAGATCCGCTATACCTCATCGTTCGCAGTGTTGATATATCATCCATTGGATCCTTTTCGGTCAAGTACCCAATTATCTCTCGCACACATGAGGTCAGAGCTGCCTCGTAACTGCCGCACATATGCGCATTGATTCCTCGTTTCCTGCGAGTGCGATGAATTTCGTGAGAGCGCGTGAGTGGTGCAATGGGCTTACATGAGCTACAGCATATCCCGAGTACTGCGAATGTCTAGAGTTTATATATCAAGTGGTATGCTGTGCTAGATTAAGTATTTGATATGCCACGATCTACACCAGCGCTGTGATCTCGTTTAAAATGTGTTTAGAATGCGTCGGAATAGTCTAAGTTATGCAACAATCAACAGATTGGGGTACATGTCAAGTCTGACTGACGAGAAAACTCTAATTCACAGCTAGATCTGCAGTTGATTCCACACGTATGACAATGCACAGGTTCGTATTATCACCAAACCCTCACTTACACAGTACCAATCGGTCAGTTCACATACAACGAACAAATACCTTCGAGACCTGAACACCCTCTCTACGTATGTGGGGGAAATGATAGTGTTCCCATGCCGTTCTACCACCACTTGTGTGCCCACGTGTCGGTATAGAAGAATCTTCATGGGTACACCTGTGGTCGCGTTTGATCGAGAAAAGTTGGCAATGGCATACAATCCAGTCAGACTTCGAGATACAAAGCTACACTCAATACCAGTATAGGTCAAATCATGAACAACCTAGATTTATCCATTTGGCGGACAAAGTCAGCAATCGACATATAGACACGAATGGACAAATACTTATGAAAACTAGTGCGATATTTCATGACACGATGTGCGAAAGAGCAGAACTAACAGCATCTAGGCACCGACTAAAAACCGCATAATACTACAAGTCCAGAAATGACTTTCTTCCTGATCTCCTAATAATAGTCTGACTGATAGGCTCTGACTTAGATGTTACATATTCACCTGCCACTTTGTCGTCGTCATACACGACGCGATAAGGGGTCAGAGGGGTCGATCGTAGCACGTGCCCACGAACCGAACTGATCTAATCGGCAGCAATCTATATTATCTTCCATCTGAAATCGATTTGTACTAACACAAAGTATACCTACCATCCTCTCATGATGCCACTATCATACACTCTCCTGGTAAAAATTTGGCAGGGCCGCATCGAAATACATATCCCAACAATGTCTCGATCCGATCTGGTCTATACTACCTTTGACTAGAAATAAAGTAATCTATGCTGACTCTAGATATACTTCCCCACCATCATACGCCATACTTTACAAGTTCTGCACGGCCGCATCGAAATTTATGTCTCAAAATCAGTTTGATCTGATATTGTCTATACTATCTTTGACCTCAACTCAAAGTGTTCTGCACTGGCCGGAGACATACCTACCCACCTGTCACAATGTCGCCATCATACACCACACGGTACGAATTGGGCACGGCCGCATCGAAGTACATGCCCCAGAACTGATTGCCTGTGCGTGGAGAGACGAATGTGTTCAGTTGCACAGACATCTGTAAGTGTAGCGACAGCTCATACGCCGCAAATGTCGCTAGCGCACCTCCCAACGAATGGCCTGTCACGAGCAGTTCCAGATCACTTTGCATCTGGCCACTTCCCGTGTTCACCTGGGCGAGTTACAGAGTGGGAGTGGATACAAAGATGGTTAAAAAACACCAAGTGATAGAAGGCAAAGTATATACAACATGGGGTGATCGGCTGACGTGTGGGGTTTCAGAAGCGATTGAGCAGTCTAGAAAATTTAGGATGCAAGTACACGTTCTTAAAGCCGCCTGTTGGAGAGTCCCCGGCCAACGGGTGATATTGGAGCGGAGACACCCCAATCGTAAATTAAATCTCTGTATAAATTTACTATGGCCGATTGATTTCAAGTTGGTGTTTTTGGTGGGCTGACAGAGAATAGTGATGGATCAATATCGAACCATATTACTTAATCGGAAGTGCTTGGGCATAACGTTAGGTCGAATTTATGCTGAAATTTATCTTGAGGTTCTAACACCCACTAAAATTCATCCGTTCTCATCAGCACACGACAATCTCTTAGACGCACATAAGTATCAACATGTATACATTCTCGCCACACTCACCTCGTAACAATTGATGGGGTCTGTGAGATAATTCCGGAGGAGATCCAACAAGCGTTCTCTGAGACCAGCGTAGGCCAGCCAAAACCCTCTATGCACTTTCGGCACGAAATAGGACGACATAGTTGTTGTAGGGTTTATACCTACGGGCAATGGCACCTGCGTGCGGAGTGAAAGAAGAGACGTATTCCTAAATATGACATGACGAAAGGGAAGCGCAACTGAGGGTGCTTGACAGAGCCAGATCTTCTATACAATTACGGTGGTGCGTAGTGGGCGAAGCCTTTGTATGAAATAGCTCTTGGATGATGATATACATCTACACGAGTTGATTATATGTACACTTGAATTTATCAGAACACTCGCTAGCACCGAAGTCTAATGCTCTACTTAGAATGTGGTGAATCTTTTTGTGGAAACATTTTTCAAAACGTAGCGAAGTTATGAGTTCTCGCATCTGAAAAACTCCAAATCTATCGATCGAGATCGAGTACCGCACATCCAACCACACATCACTGATTGTATACTACACCGGTTCACACACCTGATTAAACTTGAGATTGCTCTCCCAGTTGACTTTCGAGCTGGTCCCCCGAAACGCCACCACCAGGAACCGGTCACGCCGCGCAACAAGCACGTGCGAATCCACAGCATCGTCACTGCAGCAGAAACGTCAAACAAATACATACTCAGAGTCAGTGACGCATTGCTGTTTGCCACTACAAGGCTCACACCTCCCACTTCATTGCATCTAACGAAAAATCCACACATAGCAAAAATGCCAGCACAATGCTCTAGCTCTCGAGGATAAATGCCAGTACAATGCTCTAGCTCTCGAGGATAATGCCAGCGCCTCCCTCCAGTTCGTGGAGGTTAAACTAGCGTTCTCAATTATTAGTATATCTTTAGTTTTTAAGCTCGCACACGTTCCGTGCTCAAGCTTGGGGGGGTTGTGGTCAGATATACTACTTAGAGTTTCTTCAGGGTTATTTTCTGATTGGATATAAACCCATTTTAGGGGTTATATTCTAGGTTGAACACATGACCTGAAGAACTGGATAATAATCAGACAATATTCAATAAATAGCCAACGACTCACCTCTAACAAGGGGAGTACGTTGAGATATAGTTATCTACCGCGTATTTACTATAACTAGCAGCCAGTAGCACTGGGCGTGAACCTCGTGAACGCTTCGAACCAAGCTGTATAAAGCAGCTAGGTAACGCGAAGGCTGAGATTGATTTCTTTACTAATGAGAGTACAGTCGAGACACTGAAGGCCTTTGACCAACTTAAAGAGTCTGCCAACCTTAAGGATAAGCAGATGACGAATTCCTTTATTCATTTCTGTGAGTCAGAGGAATGGAAACCTATCTTGAAGGCCTATGAGCCCAACTGGAAAGCCCTACCCTGACGCCAGTTGCGTGAGAATATACTAAACGCTTTCTTTGAAGATGCACGTGACCGTGAACTTCTAGAGTCTCGCAAGACCTTTTCGAACGATACTACTATTCGAGGTGCTCTAGCTCATATGACACATATGAACTCTCGGATGGGAGGTCGTACCTAAACTGGCGAATATTTATTAATTTGTCAGATGATGGAGACTCTGGGGGTCAGCCTTTTTAAGAAGGTCAATGATGATATTATCGCCTATGGTGATTTGCGATCTATGCCTTGGTCTGTCTTTGAGAAGATAGTTCGAAAGCTTTCCAACTCATCTACTAGAGTACTTAGTACCTCGAGTTTTACCCAGCCCGCTAAGCGTACCGCGACAGAGAATAACAATGCGCGTAATACTAAGAAACCTCGCACTACTGCTGGAGGTGGTAAAGACTCTACTTCTACTGAACCAAAGGGTGAAAGGAAGGAGAGAGCACCTTGCAAGAAGTGTGGTTACAACCTCACTAAACAAACACGACTCTGTTAAGTGTGCACTAGGCAAGCCAAACTTCGGGCACTATATGAACGAGTGTACTACTTGCAAGGGTACTAACAGTTGGCACAAAGATGATTGTAAGGACATGCCGGACGTCCAAGTTAAGCACTGACAGTTCTATATGTGTGCACTAGAGCAATATTATGAGAAAAAGTTCAATAAAATTTATACCAAAGGAGATGAACGTATATTTCAAACCGTTTATGTAAATGGAGAAAAAGCACTTTTTGATCCAGGGGCTGAAGTCTCTGCTATCTCACGCCGAGTAGCCCACGCTACAGATATGGAAATCCATAACGAAACAACTAATTCAATCTTGGGAAAGGACTAAAGTTACCACTTGCGAAGAAGCCATAGACTATGTACACATAATGTTGTCAGATAGAAGAGAAGTAAAGACTCACCTAATCGTTACTGACATGTCTCAGAAATACGATTTAATTATAAGTATGACTGATCTTCTCAGTTTAGGTATAACTCTCACTGGTCTGCCTAATGGGCTAGACCCAAATAAAGATCAGTCAGATGATAACATGCTAAAGATACCTAAACCTCCGGAAGGTGAAGCAAAAGATATGATTCCGCCTTTTACCGATATAATTATGCTTGGCAAGGTAAGAAGTACCAGTTTAAAGGTGCACCTGAAGGCTTACACATGTTACCTTCTTTCTTCCAACAAGTTATGATGGAACTATTTGCGGACCTGTCGTATAACGTATCAGTCTATTTAGATGATATAGTTATCTTTACAAAGACAGCACATGAACATGCTAAACTCGTTAAAGAAGTCTTAAAGCGACTTAATCATGCTAAACTTAAGATTAACGAAGACAAGTGTTCTTTTGCTAAAGATACTATACACTTACTTGGCTACAAAGTATCTGCAGCAGGGGTAGAAATTGATCCTGGCAAGAAACAGTTTCTGTTGGATTTATCAACACCAATTACTGGAAGAGATGTGAACTCTGTGTGTGGGTTTGTTAACTTCTTCTCGGATTCGGTACCGCATCTTTCTCATTACTTAAAGCCTTTCAGTCACCTACGGCTGTACAAAGGACCTTTGGGAAAGCTTTGGACTAAAGAATGTGATGATGCATTTAAACTAGTCAAAAGTAAAGTAATGGACGCACCCATCATGCAGTACAATGTGGATGGTGTCCCATTCCAAGTAGCAACCGACGCTTCAGATCGAGCGGTGGGTGGAGTGCTTTACCAAACGATAAATGGTAAACCGCGCTACATACAATTCTTTAGCAAGAGTTATAATAAGAGTCAACGGAATTACCCTACCGTTAAACAAGAGCTCCTTGCTATAGATACTGCGCTAAGACAGTTTAAAGACTACCTTTATGGAAGTTACTTTACTGTCGCCTGTGATCAAAAGTCTTTAACATACTTAAAAGATATGAACCCTGATTCACAGTTGGTGAGCCGCTGGCATGACATTATTGCCAAGTTCGCTTTTAATATAACACACATACCAGGAATACATAACCATCTTCCTGACATGCTCTCTCGACTTGTGCCCGACTACCAGAAAACAGTCAAGGAGTTATTAGCAACCGATTGGATGCTAAATAAGAAATGGTTTAACCACGCTCAATCACGATGGGGTCCATTTACTGTTGATATGTTCGCCGCAGAACATAACAAACAGGTTTCTGAATATAGGTCGTTGACTCATCCTAAAGGTGATGCATTTCAGCTTGACTTATCAAAGCATAATGCGTGGGCTAATCCACCTTGTCAACTTATCGCACAGTTGTTAAATTATGTTAATATCACTAAATCTACCATTACGCTGTGTTGTCCCTTACGTAACTCCGACCCATGGATATATGATTTAATTAATATGATACAAGACTAGCCTATGTATGTCGACCGTGAAACCGACACGTTCTTGTATCAATGATCCTATTCTATTAAGAAGACACCTTGGAAACACACCATTGTTTGTCGCATCGGTCCTGCAGGTACCACTAAGTGGAAACCCTCAACCGAATTCTTAGCTAAACTAGAGGAGTCTAAAGAGTTTGAACAAAAGCTCAAGACTCGTACAACACATGCACCCAACAAGATTGCAGTCGAGGTAATGCCGATTGAAACGGCATTAGATCGTAAAAAACATGGAACTAGCTAAGGCCATGGATCAAAGACTCAAAACTCTAAGAGAACCTGAAGCTCGCACTCAACTACTTAAAAGCGCTGCTTAAAGAACAGCCAGGAGTTGCGAAACAACTGAAGAAGATACTTCAACAATCTCATGTTGTCAATTATGTATCTCAGGAGTCTACCCCTCCTGATACTGAGGTTGCCCTTTCCAACAGGACTATGGTTCATCCAGCCAGCGTTACGCAGAATCTGACTGACTTAGAGGAGCTCGAAAGTAGAGTTAAAATTATACATAATTTAACGCATCGAGCATATGAGCATACTTATAAAATGGCTATTCGTGCAGGGCTTGATCACCCGGCGCTGAAAGAAACCATACGTGAAGTATACCGACGCTGTACAGATTGTGAAAAGAACCAGATCAAGCGATACGGTTGGGCACCCCTAAAAGTGTGACAGAAGACCAACCGATGCGCCGAGTCATAGTCGATTTGGTTAAACTCCCGCGATCCAAGCATACTGGCGATGTATATATCTGTCATTTCTTATGTGTGGCTTCGGGCTATAACTTGCTTTATGCAATACCGAACAAACGTCCACAAACAGTGGCAGAATTATGCTATCACGTCTTCAATGACTTCGGTTTCCCCGAGTACTATGTTCTGATAACGGTAGTGAGATTTGTACCGACGTAATGGAGGCACTTATACTCGTATCAGGCATGACCCATAGGCGTGGTGTTCCTTACAAACCTCAAACGCAGGGTGCAAATGAGACACGTCATAGAGAACTTAAGAAACTCTTGCGTACCGCACTAGACGACGTTGAGGATATGTGGCCTTATCATTTGAAATGGGTTCAGACTCAAATGAATAACTGCATGAATTCTCAAACTGGAACACTCCCGTTTCACTATTTCTTTGGTCGCTATAGTGAATTACAAGCAACGTTTGATAAAACTGCGCCCGAGAAACACGCTACCCCGTGGCTACAAAAGATCGAGCATATGCAGAACGTTGTTTACCCCTGTTTACTCGAGCACAAAAAATCGCGTCCTACTTAAAGCGTATGACCGATGGAATAACACTAAGAACATCGTTCAGTTCAAAGTCGGCGATTACATTAACATTATAAATCGAAACGCCAACGTTACCGAACTCTCTTCTAAGACGATAGGACCTTTTGTTATTTCCTACCATGATGAGAAGAGTGATACTTACGAAGTGAATAACATTGATGGTACTAGCGCAACTAATCTAGGCACTCACCGTATCCCTACCTCCGAACTCTCATTCGCTCGCTCATTTGATTCTGATGTACCAGTTATGGAGTCACAAGTCAAAGATATAATTGACAAAACATCCGAAGACGGTTACACTTACTACAAGACCCGTTTCATGGATGGGACAGTAGCTTGGCTAACCTCCGATGCATTTCGTGAATCTCGCGACTTTCTTCCTATCTTTAATAAGAAATGGAATAAGCGTTTACATCAGAACACACGAGATAAACGGAAAGGGTTTCCTCAGGTGACTACAAACCCTGACGGATCTGAAATTCCCTATTTGCCACCTACTTCCTACGTGACTAAACTTTCTGATCTGCTTACCAACAGTGCAGAAAAAAATTGTTCAAACTTACTTACTAATGAAGAACAGCCTTTGGCTATTACCTTACCAAATAATAAACGTAAGGCGCCTACATCGGAAATGGTTACTGGACCAAATACTAAACGACA
Source organism: Sphaeroforma sirkka (assembly GCA_001586965.3). NCBI lineage: Eukaryota > Ichthyosporea > Ichthyophonida > Sphaeroforma > Sphaeroforma sirkka. The sequence goes on along the minus strand of LUCW03002005.1, from coordinate 36,089 downwards.
TAGAGTACAACATGAGTCTTGAACTCGTACATATAGGCACATACTTACTCGATAAGTCATGACCGAAACCGTTTTTACTTTGGTTTTCGCTTTACCAACTAGATCGTATCTTCACGTACGTTCGTAGTTCTAAAAGCTACTGGGGGCTATGTAGAAATACGGCCTCCGGTCAGTCTAAACTATCAAGATCAATTGAGATAATATATTGGTTTTTATTTGTATTTTAAATAATTTAGTACAAGCTCTTTTTCCAATATTTCCAAAGTGTTCTAAATTCACTTTGATGGCTCCAATAGCCTGAGTATTTGGTATGACTCATCTACTTGGACCTATTTGAGACATTAGTAGATGTAGGATATTATAAACTAAATTTTATAATCTCCGAACTACTACTTATAGATTTTGGTCCTCCCGCCAATCTCCAAAATCCAATGAGTCTATTTCTTTTTTTAACTTTTCTTCAGATGGAACTTTATTTATATCAGCTAATGTATTAACGTGACTTACGCTATTATGTCTATCTACAAATGTAAATTTCGATGGAAAATTACTAGGTTTCAAACTATAATAAACTAAAATACAATTTAGTCAGTTAGGATTTAGCAGTGGTAGCTTGTGTAAGAATGATCGGGACTGCCTCTTGTTAAGAGCCTAAATATCCTCGATCACACAGGGCGTACCTCTAGCTGTTCTTTATTGAATAGTTTTCACTAGAAGTACTAAGTGCTCATGACCAACACAAGCTACCACTGCTAAATCCTAACTGACTAAATTGTATTTTAGTTTAATATAGTTTGAAACCTAGTAATTTCCATCGAAGTTTACACTCTTGTATCAGGGATTCTATTTTATTAAGAAGACACCTTGGAAACACACCATCGTTTGTCGCATCGGTCCTGCAGGTACCACTAAGTGGAAACCCTCAACCGAGCTCTTAGCTAAACTAGAGGAGTCTAAGGAGTTTGAACAAAATCTCAAGACTCGTATAACACATGCACCCAACAAGAATGCAGTCGAGATAATGCCGATTGAGACGGCATAAGATCGTAAAAACATGGAACTAGCTAAGGCCATGGATCAAAGACTCAAAGCTCTAATAGGACCTGAAGCTCGCACTCAACTACTTAAAGCGCTTCTTAAAAAACAGCCAGTAGTTGCGACACAACTGAAGAAGATATTTCAACAATCTAATGTTGCTAACCACGTATCTCAGTAGTCTACCCCTCCTGATACTGAAGTTGCCCTATCTAAGGAGACTATGGTTCATCCAGCCAGCGTTACACAGAATCTGACTGACTTAGAAGAGCTCGAGAGTAGAGTTAAAATAATACATAATTTAACTCATCGAGCATATGAGCATACTAGATGGCTATTCGTGCAGGGCTTGATCACCCGGCGCTGAAAGAAACCATACGTGAAGTATACCGACGCTGTACTAATTGTGAAAAGAACCAGATCAAGCGCTACGGTTGGGCATGTGGTCAAAACCAAGTGACACTTGATGAAGAGCGTTAAGTCTGAAATAAGTGAACTCAGTCAGAAGTGCCGATATGAACAGCGCGTCTGCTGTATTTATTAATCACGTCTTTGTCTAAGACGAGATTTTCTCTAACAACGGCAGATTGTGAAAAATCTCCATATCTAAGATTCTTGTCTCCTAGTCACTCGGTGAGTCATCATTCTATTCCTCTAAACTATATTCTACTATCTATTCCGGTCCTCGGCCCGATCATCAATAAATTCCTCTTAGGTCTGAGCTTCTGGGTCTACCGCTCTTAGGTCTGAGCCTCTGGGTCTACTGCTCTTAGGTCTGAGCCTTTTGTCCGCCATAGTAGATCCTCCTAGGTCTGAGCCTCAATAAACCCTCTTAGGTCCGGTCCTCTGGTCCGGTCCTAAGTCCCTGTCTCCAGTACTTTCTCCACAGCCCCGCCAAGTTGAGTGCTGGTATTATTCCAATAGTTATTTACTCCACAATTCTGTGATAATTTCGTAATAAAAATATAATTGTAATATCCTGCACGGACAGTGGGGTTATTATATCGTTAGAACTATTATTGAGCAATTATTACACATTGTCGTAATTAAATTGTGCGAACAATATCACTCAGTCAACTCTAAACAGACAAAAGTACCGGTTTTGTATTAAATTATTTGAAACAAATAACAGTCGTAAATCTACCTAGTGTTGTTTTCCTATCCTCCTATCGTTACTATTGGTATTATGAATATATATATATATATATATATTATTTATTTTATAGAAAATAAATAAATAACTGAATAATTACAAATAACAACATTCGTAAATTTATATAGCGGCGTTATTCCACCCTACTGTTGTCTGGGATCAAAATTATACTCAATAATTTACGACTTTCGTTAAAAATAAATTAAAAAATGAATAATTACAATTCTTGATGTAAATTCTCGTAGTTCGTTATTGTAATAGGCGAGTGATACTATAGTCACAATGTGTGTGCCTAAATTGGGGCATACCACACATATTCGACTATGATTGACTTTTGTTGGATTAACGTTAAAACGTTGTAACGTTTATGTTTGTTGCGTTCTATTTCATAGTATAGTAGACTAATAAACGTTAAACGTTTAAAACACGTATATTCAAACTACTTTCTAATTAATATATTATATCTCTTTCTAGCCGGAAAATACTATGCTATAATATATTGAATATATATGTACACCTGTTCATTCTTTTTATCAGTGGGTATAGTTATTATTATTGAGTGTGATTCTGATGCGGATAGCGATTGTGAGGAATTGGTGGTCTTCCCCCCACTATGATTGTATAAGCGCTCTGCTCGTGTATTCTATGTCGTATATTAACTCATATTATGTGGTAGACATGGCATGTGAGACGCCTTATGACGTCATATCCTAATTTCAAGGGTAATAAGCCAAGGAATAGGCAATGATTATGATGTTTTAATATTAATTGTCTGTTTATTATTGTGGTCGTATCGATTGTTCTATAATCTGTCTAATTGTCATCGTATTAGGTCTCGTTTGTCGGATTATGATCAGGTAAGTCATCAGTCATGTCGGCAAAAGGAACATGGCGGCGCCCAAAGTAGACACTGAATGGTGCTGACTTGTGCCGACGTGATATCCGAAGGTTCTGATATAAGCGTTCATCCCACAGTTCCGGACAGCCCACACAAAGTGCGCGTACACATTTGCGAATCTCCTTATGTCTGCGCTCTGCTGCACCCACTGTTTGAGGATGGTATGGTTGGGATGTCTTGCGTATGATCCTGAGTGCTCGTGTAATAGACCTGACAATGCTGTTGACAAACTCAGTCCCCTCATCATTCTGAATTTTCCGAGAAAGCCATGCTCACCGAACACCGATACTAATTCCGTTGCCACCGTCTTAGCATCTTTTGCAGGTAGCGCCCATAGAATGGAGTATCCGGATGCCACATCCAAGACATGTAAAATAAACTTGTTGCCTTTAGTAGATGTCACTGCCATCGGAATGAGATACATCTGAATATGATCCCACAGATAACGCGCCGTAATACTCATTAAAGGATGAAATCCCTCTTCATAGTGTCATTACCTAAACATGTACGACATAGTTTACGGACCTCTTCCGTTATTGGAAGTATTTGGTCCCAATTATGTCCATCGTCTCGCATCTGTTGTATCGTAACCGCTGGAGCAGGGTATCCTTGTTCATGAAATTGGCAAGTGAGTTGCACCCGGCGGTTAGCCTCCTTATGTCCAGGGTGATTAATCACCATCGCCCCCGCACAAATCTCAGGTACTTGTTCCGCAACCTGACGAGTACGTCTAGACATGGCCGGTTGTGCCCATGTCTCTTGATAACGATTACTAGCTTATTCACACACAGGTACCTCGAGACCCAAGTTACACCAAAACGATGGGGACACTTTATATCCCGACGGAGGGCCGATACGTACCACTACTGTATGTTCCCATAGGTACTTACCACCCGCCTGTGTACCATGCTTGAAGAACGTATGGGCTGTGCGTTGGATTAGCAATGGATCTGCTTGCATCATCGATAGAAGGAGAGGGAACCATGTTGCGCGTGTGTTCAATGGAAGACATATTGTTGCGGATGCATTATCAGCCAATACTATGCGAAGTACCTTATGAATGAGGCGCCATGGTGGATTCATCCATGCATTGTACTTGCTCCAGTCAAATTTGAACGCGCCTCTGTCTTTATCGTAAAACCAGTATTGGTGTAACTGAGCATTGTGGCTGGATGCAAACGCGTCCACATCGTTCGGTCCGAAGTGTGTTTGAACTTGATAAAAAAAATCAGGGTACAACTTTCAGCACGATGTATAGAAGATGGCCGGAAAGTTAATATCCGCCGTGCCCTCATGAAACCGGCTCCACATGTCTGGTAGTTTATTCAATTCTCCTGGGACATGTGTTATCACGAAGTTAAATTGCGCAATAATATGATGCCAACGTTGCAGCATACTATTCAGTTTCAACTGGGTGTTCATGTATACCAGCGCCTTATGGTCCGTATGCACCGTGAAGCGTTGGCCTATTAGGTGATCATGGAAGTGGACCAATGCATATGTAAGTGGTAACAGTTCCTTCATCGGTGTTGTGTATGTCTGTTGCGCCTTGTTGAGAGTCTTCGAAAAGAACATCAAGTAGTGCTTGCGATCATCAATTAACTGAAACAATGCCCCGCCAATACCGTAGTCACTGGCGTCGGTCTCTAACTCTAGTGGGACCCCGTCAACCGGGAAGTTCAACCGAACTGCAGATACAATTGCTTCCTTCATCTGATCCCATGCCAGTTGATGTTCTGGTTTCCAACGATCCCCAATGGGTTCTTTCGGCTTGAGTTTCGAGAATAATCGCAGTGGGGCCACTTTATGTGCAAAGTTGGGTAAGTGTTCATGTAGAAAGTTCGCCAACCCCAATGCAGATGCTATGTCCCGTTAACATCGTGGCACTGGCCAGTCGATCAACCGCTGTTGCTTCTCATGATCAACATCAATGCCTTTCGCAGAAACCTTCTTTCCCAGGGCCATCACCTTACTTACTGCAAAGTGACACTTCTTCTGGTTAAGTTTGAAGTTGTTCTCGGTAAGCCGTCGGAGGACCTCCTGCACTGTTGCAATATGCTCTTCGTAATTGTCAGATGCAATTATAAGGTCATCGACGTAGCACTGCACGTCTAAACCCGCCATCAGATTACTAATTGTACGCTGGAATTGTGACGTAAGGGTCGACAATCCAAATGGAGCCGACGTGAAGGAGTACTGGTGACTATCCCACGTAAACAAGAACATATGTAGTGAGTCCTCGTGGACTGGGAGGCGGTGATATGCCGCAGATAAATCTAGCGTGGTATAATATCGCTTGCCTCGTAAATTACTGATAATCTCATTAACCTTTGATAATGTAAACTGGTCGCCCGGAATAAGGGCGTTGAATTGTCGCAAATCCAAACACACAGATCAGAAAGGAATAAAAGATGGAATATATGAATCACTCATGTAGCGGTGAATCGCTGAGAGCACGATTCTAGGCAATCACGCGTGATCATCACCCGACGCAGGGTATTGTTTTCAATTGGACTCTCTTATATATGGGTTGATGCATCGGAGTGTGCAAATTCGTGATGGAGAGAAAATTTGATAGCAAATCATCATTTATCTGGAGGGAATTTCATCAATTTTATAGTATTATAGTCCAATATTCTAAAGTTCCTATGCGAATTGCAACTCAATCCTCTCCGTTCGCTTCTACCTGACCTGAATTCCCCACAACTCTCAGAATATTATGGTATCGATTCCGTAGATAACCTATCCCCTCACTCTTTACATGACAAGGAATGCGTGCTAAATTTTAGTCTTGTGTTCCAAGGTCGCCCATCTAATGCTTTCTATGTTGTGGTGCATGGAATCTCAAATGTCTGCATGTGAGTTCACACGTGTATGCTACTAGTATATTCATCACTTAGGTGGCCAGCTCCAGCAGTTCCTCTGACACCCATATCGCTTGCACATAGGTGTACTTTACATAAACTACAAGCAAGCCCCATTTCTGCTGCCGTTGGTTCCGTACCAAACGTCCCATACCAACACACGGGGAAAATTCACAACCTGTGCGGTCTAGTATTGTGCGATCTGGTCGAGATCACCCCGTTGCTTGGTATAGTTGGCATTAATCTCACCCAACACCCTCCTCATGGCGCCTTTGCCTTGCATGTTATACTGCCAACCGAGTACATAAGAGAGTTCCTGCACTGCCTTCAGACTACGCTTTCCAGCGTACTCGTTGTTGGCACAATTGAACACCCGCTCGAGTAATAGTTTGATAGCCTTTTCAGTGGGCAACTTGGAGGCGAACTCCGAGGCTATGGCCCGGTAGTATCTGCAGTGCGGGTCGTTAAGAGATTGTCGTGAGATTTCTTGTGGTGCGACACCAGTGACGGATCGGATGACATACCTACATCTCGACACTCGATTGAGTTAAAAAAAATTCACGCGTCGCAATCAACTACACGGGATTCAGAGGCATCCAACCAGAGACATCCAAGTAGAACTCATTGAGCCACGATACAGTACGGTACAAAAAAGCATTCACCTTGTCCTCGCCTCGTGCAGTGTGTCTGCCACCAGCAGATCAGCGATGTGGAGCTTCTGACCGGCGCCCTGAGCGGCCCCCAAGTCACCTGCGTGTACCTGCACCGTGTTGTAGCACTGTGCGTCGATGACATCCATAACATCGAACACTCTCCGCAGACTCTCGTCAGTTCCTTGTCCTATCCACTGCATGGCCAGCTGTCGCAGCACATGCCCTGCGTGTTCGTACATGTCGCAGATGTCATCTGTCTCTGTGCGGGGCTCGTGCAGCGCGTTCAGTCGCCGCTTGTATATACTTCCTTCGTCCAGAGGACCATGCGCACTCAGCTTCCGGGTTTCTATCCCGTCTGCAAAGCCTGTTGCTTGCATGACCCCATGGCACACGGATAGAGTGGCAAACACAATACACTCCGCATCAGACAAAGCACTCGATTCTCCGGTAGCTGGTTTGGTAGGCGGTGCTTGTATATTGCACATACGACCGTTGTCCACCCATGATGGCAACGGCTTGTAGTCGTTTTGAGGTCGTACATAACATGAGGTGGGCGTAGGTACATAAGAGGCAGCCAGATTTTGCGAATGCGCATGCTGGTTTCGTACGGCTTCCGCACTGCTGTCCAGATTGGCACAGAATCCTGACATGAGACTGTGTACATAGTACTGTTCAGAAGGTAAAGATGTCAGTTAATGGCTTGCACTCAATATCGCTCGAAGGATAACAACATTAGATGATTAGAGGGTCTCCTACTGTTTCAAGCGCTTGTCCGAAATAGTTGTCACGATTTCGCGAGAGATTTGACACTGAGACACTATACACATACAATGCACGTTGCGCTTTTGTCAAAAGTGGATACAGGTCAGCATGGCACATGCGAAATTTGAGTATATATATATGTATATATATATATATATATGTGTGTACGTATGTGTCTCTGTGTGTCTGTGTAAAATCAGGCATAAAAAACACGCAACCAACAAAACCAGATGGACAATGTGCGGAAGATTCTACCCAACTGCATATCAGATAGCTGCGATAGGCAACTCCCTCCCCAATCCACACACGCACCCAAGGCAGAACTATGCAAAGGGCCAGTCAATGATGATTGGTTGATAAGAATGTATGCTACTACCATCTAAAAGAAATAAAATAATCTCTATCTCGACGGTTGATTATTTAAACGGTCGATTGTAAGCAATTGACATCCACAGGACACTCCTACACTACCTGCAAAGTGATGGCGTTAATCTGACCTGGGCCCATCTGCTTGTCTCGCATCCTGTAGAATTGTCTGTGGTTTAGAGCTACTGACATCTCTGATAAAGAAGCACCCTCCCCATTTTGTGTCATAGACCCTCCTGGTAGAATCATTCTCTCAGCAACCTCTATTTCCTGTTCCAGTCTCCGTTTTTTTGCCAAGGTTATGAAATCTTGCAGTAGCTCTGGTTCGTTCAATATACCCATCCTACCGGATTGGTGTAGTACAAGCTGTACATAACAACGAGAAACACTTCAATATCAAAGAAGAAATTATGATACATAAGTATGACTATATATATACATATACATATACATATACACATACATATACACATACATGTACATGTACATGTACATGTACATATCCGAAAACATATACATATACATATATATATATATATATATATATATCCATATACATATACATGTAACCAAAACGTGATTCCTATACGCTAAAATTTATAGCATCACCAAATTTGTACCACACACGGTCCATTGCTAGCAAGCATTTAGGCTGCGAAATCCAAAGTCAATAAAACTTTCTAAGTCGCCGATAGGTACAGCTATAAATGCACAGAGTGCACGTTTTCTATCAGTAAGTTACTAAGAACACGACGCTAGCACATAGATGATACCTTGTAAGCTCTGAAAGCTGTCTTCACATGCAGTTCAGAGATCGCCTCCTTCATTAGTTCTACGGAAGTTTTCTCCGTGTTGCTGCTTGATGTCGCCTCTATTGCCGCGAGAAGGACCGGAGCGTAGGCCGCCGTTTTCCCTGAAATGCGCATCTGGATGGAAAACGAGCGTAGCAGAGAGTGGAGTGTGAGTAGGTATACCATATAATAGCGTGTATTGATATATATTTGTGTGGATGTGCAGGGACCCGGCGAGTGATACATGTCTGTATGCGTATAAAAATATACAGAACATACATGTCAGATATGTCTGCATGCTTACTTAAACACGCAGAACGCGCTTGTCAACCAGGTGCGTCTCTCGACATTTGCATATGTCAAGAGATTTTTCCGCGAAGAAGGGTATCTTAACGAAGAAAGCTGATGCGAATCGTAACATTGAACATCCTGGTAGCTAAGAAAAGTAGGAGTTCGGCATGCTATACCGTAATCCGGCAAATGCTGTATTGTCAGTTTGTATTCAATTTGAATATAAGCTGAGTCCACGATGCAGTCGAGGTCAAATTTCAAGCTTAAATCACATACTTTGCGTCTCTGAGCCCGCAGAATACGCTCCGTCTCTAGATGCCTGCCCGCTGTCAGCTTCACAATATGACTCATAATCGTCGGTGACGGCTTGAGACGGTCGTATCGCATAGCACGCAACACCGTGTCGACATCGTACTGCCGCCCGTTCTGAGACAAGAGTGTAAACAGCAGCTCATACCCTCTCGATAGTACAACCTTCTTAACGCGAAGTGGAGAAGAGCCGTCGGGGTCAGCTACATCGCTGTGGTTGGGATTGTCCACCGCTTCCCCACTCATCACATTCATCTCATGTTCATTTGCCAGCCTCTTTTGTGCGACTTTGGCTCTTCGAGTACTAGTACTATTTCTAGCCATTCTAGACCCACTTTTAGACCCGTTGCGTCTGCCCTTTTCCTTATCAGGACTATTATCTACCTTTCTCGGCGTTTGAGCATAGGGCACCGCGATAGGCGCAGTTTGCAACGACGTAGAGATCGCCGATGCTACCCTTCTCACAATCCGTACCGCCACATCCACTTCCATATTCGGGTAGGCGTTTGCCTCAACATTGACCCGCACCCCCCCATTCTTGTACTGTGTCTCGCCCAAACAGCTGAGTGCGCAATGCAGCGCATTGTACCTCACGAGTGACTCATCCGCTCTGCACATGTTCTTCAGCACCTTCTCCACCAACTGCAAGTTACGGGTGCCTCGGCTGGTGGCCAATAGATGTGCTGTCCACATCTCGTTCCACGAAACGCCGGTCCAAGAGTTCTGCAGAAGTTGTCAATAACAACGAGTGAGTTAGCCTGTGCTTGCTTAGCAGACAACGGTAGTTCTATCGTCATATATATATATATATATATATATATATATATATAAATATAGATATAAATGTATACATATATATATATATATAATATATATATATATATATATATATATATATATATATATATATATATATATATATATATATATATATATATATATATATAAATATATGTGTATGTATGTATATATGTATTATATATATATGTGTGTGGTGTGACATGTATTATATATATTATATATATATATATATATATATATATATATATACATATATACATATATGCATACATATACATACGTACATATATATACGTATACATTATATAATGCGTGTATGCACACACATATATATACATATATACATTGGCATGGATGGATTAGACATATATTGTATGTGTGTGTGTATGCATGTATGCAATGTGTGTAGTATGTATGCATGCATGTGTGTGTGTGTTGTATGTGGTATGCGTATGTATTAATATACACACGTTTGTGCGTTCATATATTACATGCATACAAAAACACGTACATACATGCATGCATGCATGCATGTGCATGCATGCGTGCGTGCATGCATGTATGTAATATGTATATATGTATTATAATATATATATATATATAATATATGTGTGTGTATTTATACACACACGTGCGTATCGTATCATATATACATGCATACATACATACATACACACACACACATACACACATACATATATACATACATATATACATACATACATACATGCACACACACACACACACACACGTTTATATATATATATATATATATATATATATATATATATATATATATATATATATAATTCCGATGATGTTCACCTCAGTATGAGGCCATACTGGGGTCCTGCTGTACTCTATTCAAAGTGCGCGGTAGAGGCGGGACCAGACAAGAGCGAAAATTCTGTAATTAACAAGAAAACTGTAGCGTGCAACACACACTGCGAGGCAGTCCGAAAATACGTGACAGTGCCATACGGTACACGGCTTAGTTACCCTTTGGAGCAATGACTGCTGCGCAGATCCCTTGTGCATCTCATTGAGCATCTTGGCGGTGTATCTGTGGTTCCCATTGTTGGCCTCTGTCCAGAGAATCACATTCTTGGCTATTCTTCTATTCAGTTTGATCCTCTTTCTATTTATATTTTCCAACAGAACTGTATCCGTCGTGCCTATGTTCTTGTGTGCGCCCACACCGGTTGACTTGTATCCTGAAAGGTTCGTATCAGATGACCCGCTTGATATTGACATACCCAGTGTTGCTCTTATCTTACTATACGTATCCGTATTCTCCACACCTCTGTCAGCCTCCACCGTCAAACCCCCACCTACTTCCTGATTACTCAAAGGCTCAGTCATCTCAGTCGCCGCTTCCGTCCCTGTAGGCGTACTCTGCTTCTTCTTTCGGGTTCTCCAAGCGAGTGGCTGCTTACCCTGTGATTGACCACTGCTATTCGACGACAAGTTTTCTAAATTCTCAATAATCGGCTGTCCTTTAATGATTTGACCATAATTTGAAGGTCTACCTGTCAGTGCGTGCACCTCCTGCAGCCTACCGGCACGTGCGTACCCGAGGGACAATACTTCCAATCCCGCCCCTTCTCGCTTATAGCAGCCCTCGTCGTTCTGTAGAAGGCGGTATATCTTGTGTGTTTTGTCTAGCTGTCCAAACCGATTGTAGATGGTCATGAGAAGCTCGTATGTAGTGGTCGTGGGCTGTATACCGGCAATCTTCATCTCCAGAAACCACTTGAAGGCGGCCTCTGCATCTCGGTGTCCGTATTGCTTCATAAGCAGCTCATACGTGTACCGTGACGGGGGTGTAGGGTTGTCTGGGTTGGTCATGAGGCGGATCACTTTCTTCGTGAGCGTGAAATCGTTCGTCCCTGCCACCGACAATAGTATTTTATTGTACACTTCGAGCCGCAGCTCCTTCGGAAACTTGTCCACCGTGTCGATTTTCGATGGTATTTTGTAATCCGACATCCTAGCTAGTTCCAATGCAGATAGTTGTGATCCATTGTCCAGGTTCTCTGATTTGCGTTGTGCTATCGGCTTGGGCCTGACTGCATGTAAAGTCCTAACTGACACCTCAGCTGCGCTATACTCTTTTTTAATCTCCTGGATACCTCTCTGTAGACCGGCCGAAGAAGATGGGTCAGTATGAATAGATTGAGTGAATGAATAAGTGCGCTTGTATATAGCCAAAGTGGGGGGAACGCTTATACGTCTCATGAAGTTGTACATTGATCGTAGCTACGATATTCATTCCCTATTTTGCACTGGACCATTCCTTCTAGACCCACCAATTAAACACATGTAAGGTACAACTCAACAGCATTGCGTACTACGCACAGACCCAATACATCTGGTCTGACTGAAGCTCAGTACTATCTACAAAATTCTGAATCCACTCCCGACTAACCTGCTGCGTCACGTACACTTGAGTTTTCAGCTGCTTCATATCCTCCTCGAGGCTCGGCAGTAGCTCTGACAGCTTGCGGGTGCTGCCCTCCCCTTTAACAGCCAACTCCACCACGCACGCCAAGTTCTCCTTACGAGGCTCCTGGCCGTAGTAGCCCATGTGCTTCACCACATCAAGCACACCCACCGGGCCCTGCAACTCGCCTGCGGTTCTCAGGATCATTTCCCACACCCGATTGTGGATCTTCAGCGCCTGCTCACGCTCACTCACGACGGTGCAGTCTGGAAAGGCACTCACCGCACGCACAACATTGGCCACGTTCTGAGTCTCGCGCAAGTGAGCGTGGATGATGGGCTGCATGCAATACATCAGCCCAGGTACCTTGTGCCGGTTGTTGCGGTACTCACGCTTGGCATAGTGCAGTAGACCGTAAGCATCAGCCCAGCCGTTCACCGCCAACTCCATGGACACCTGTCAAGTCAGTGCAATGGAGAGTGAGCGACATCGGATACACAATAGACCAATTTCCAAATCGTTTCAGCTAGTATTAGCAAGTAACTGCTCTATCGGTTAACGGTGTGGACGCTTTAAGTGAGAGGCTCGATGAAGACATGAGTAGAAGGCGAGCTAGTTTCAGACATTTTGAATAGGTGCACGCTTGAATAGGAGAAAAGTATACTAAACCAGTTGGATGTGCTGCCCCGACAAATTGTCCTATCCCGATATAGCGCCTTTACGTGTATAAGAGTGTCAGAGTGCGCACGATGGTACGAGAGAGAATTTTCCGTTATCACCCACTTTAGTGATATAAAGACAAAACTCGAACACGATGGTCCGAATTGGAACTACTCTATTACCGCGTGCAAAATGCTGCACCTTGAAGATCTACGCCTACTATGTCCGTAGACAACATCAGAAACCGAATACAAAACAGACACTGACAACATACCAAACACTTGTAGGCTACTAAGTCTGTCGCGACGTTCTTTGAGTCCATGTAGGGTACGATCATACGAGTATCTACTCCCAGCGCAACGGCCTCGGCAGGGTATTTGCTCATCAAACTCAAAAAACAATTGAAGTGTCGCGTGTTGAAAGGTGCACCGCTTTGTGCGAGACTTTCCATGCTTTCCAGCATTAGCTTGATTCTGAACAAAACAATTATATTTTGTAAGCTTTTTAGATGAGAAAGTTTAGCGCGATAGTGATATCGAAGGAAACAGTGCAGACAAGATCCTTTCGGAACAAATAGACTCGATATAGACGACTGTACAAGGTACAACAGAGTTAAAGATAAATGACTTGACACTAAGTAGCAAAATAAATGTGTAAATATTAACACAATAATTATATATATATATATATATATATATATATATATATATATGTGTGTGTGTGTGTTTGTTATATCTATCCATATATATATAAACATTTTAGAATCAATAAAATGAGATACAAAAACATACTACAACACCTCTCTTAACATACGCGAATATTATATCGTACCCACATTGAGTCACTTACCTTTCTGCACTTGGCAGATCACTGATATTATGTATCGCCTTGAGCGCTCTCAATGTCGAGTTTGGATTGATGCGTGATGATGGTTTTGGCACACCGTTGTCAGATAGAATTCGAACAAAACCAGCTATGAATTCGTCGCCTGTCATTGGTTTTTCCCAAACACGGGCCTGGCCTAATCTGTGCTCTTGATACTTAAGCTCACGTCGTTGCTTAAGCTGTCTACTCAGTGACTTATAGAATTGTGGACTTTTCTTTTCTCTAGGAGGATCTGGCTTCATTTCACTGGCAAACTTTTCATTACTAGTTGTATCGGAAGTCGGATGTGTGGATTTTTCAGTACTGCCATGAACAAGTACCTGCACAGGTGATTCAGTGCTGCTTTCTCCTGTACTATAACTTCGTGTTTGTTGAGTTTTCAGTATTGAACCGGTTTTGATAGGCCTTCCCGCGTGTATATGTAAGAATGTGGATCTCCCTCGCATACTCGCGAGATTCATTTCTTCTGTGGCACTAGATGCCGGACTATACCCCATTGATCGCGGTACTGATATACTGGGACCATGTGAACGCATATACCTAAATTTGGTGTCTTTGATACATGACTTCTCACTATACGCGATATCCACTCCCCTTGTTCGCTGTGTCAGACTAGGACTTGTAGCGTACCGGGTAGTATTACTGTGTGCCAAGAATGAACCAGATTTGTTTGACCCTAACTGCCTTATATGGGTGTGTGGAATGTTTGGACTTTGAGTTTTCTTATTATTATAGTTACACGATGGCCTACTGTTGGGTATCTTCAGTGGCGTACATGCAGTCATGTGCATTCGATTTGACGGAGCTGATTGAGAAGCAGTCAAACGCGTACCTCCTTCCACACACCTATTCCCAGAGTTTATATCAGAATAGATGGACAGCCGAGAAAATAAATCTTTCTTGCACGGTTCTATATTTCTATTGCACCCAGTGTGGACCTGACTATTTCTGGGCGAGCATATATTGTTGTATCCTTTTGAATTTGGAGCATGGCGCGGTTGCCGGTGTAGTGATACATTGCTGTGTAATTGCGCGTACATGTGACTGTGTAGCGTCCAGCAAGTGCGCTTCCTCGATAGATTCAGCACATCTATAGAGTGCGGGCGACCACGCCACCATTGGACATGACTCATATGGCCAGTTGATCTAAAACGGCGCTGAACATTTGGTCATTGACATATATGTTTATATATATGTAGATATTTTAATTATAACCGATAATAATGTATTCCTGTGTGCAGAATCTGCACATATATTCTATCCAGATATGTATCATACAAAGATGCTACTATCGCAACGTATGCTGTTGCTTGTGTTTAGAATACACGCCTTTAGATTCTAGCTTACTTTTATGGTCGTTTGAAAATTTTAAAAAATGTGTGTATCTCTCTCCTCGAGTCCTCAGAGAACCCAAGAAAAAAATGAACACACATAGATACATATTAGTGCAAATATATATGTCAAGATGTCGAGGTGTCACACGCGAGTGCAGTACCGAACGTTAACTAGATACTAATAAAAAATATTTTGTTCTGAAGATGACATGAGTGAGAACCTTTGTTCTCAAAAAACTATGAAAATAAAAATTCTGAACTTCTGAACTTCCTCTGAGTCTGGGGCTCTGGGGCTTGGGCCTGGGGGCCTGGAGTCTGGACCCACCTGCTGGGGGGCAGCAAGGGGGGGGGTTCAGACAGCCAGCTGTTTTTTTGAAAGTTTTTTTTTTCAAAAACAATTGCTCTTTCTGTTCACTATATCAACTGCACATAAAATTTATTATCATATTAATATAAGATCAGGCTTTTATTTACCATATTTACATATATTGTTACTGTTTTTTAAAGCCATATGAAAGCGTTTCTGGTAACAGTCAGGGTTAACCTTGCCGTTTAGAAGGTGGTTTGGACGGTGGTGTTGTTGCGGTCCATCAAAGATTTATCATTACAGATGTTCAGACAACGGACAATGCCTACTTATATTACTTGAACTATAGGAGGGAAGTCAATATACGTATACGTACATATTGGCATTCACGTATACCAAATAGTACATTTATACCGAAGCACACATATATACAGCTATATACACACTTTTATATATATATATATATATATATATATATATATATACTTCAAAATGGGTTCAACAAGTTTAAGGCATGGGAAAGCGCATTCTAAATCAAGTCTGGCACGCCACAGCCACTACCAACCGTCACGGAGGACTCGATTAATGTCAAAATTTTCCAGTATTGGGCCTAGATTCAGGAGGCACATTACCTTTGCTGACGACAGTAACATAGAGAGGATAGACAACACATATGCCGGGCATGAATACGATCGCACGAGTGTGCGTACGCATCTCAAGGATTTTGACGACTTCAAACGGTGTATAGTAGATGTGATCATATACAAGAAGGAAGAAATGAATCTTACACTGGACCCCAATTGGTATCAATCGGCCGCAGGCAAAGGGTTTTCCGGCCGGAAGATTAGTAATGTATATATATCTAGAAGTCCGTTGACCACAGGCGTAGGTCAAAATAGTAAGCTCAACATATTAGCGGCGTCGACGCCTCGCGATGATGTCGACATCGAAAGGGTAAGTTATGGGTCTATACGGTAGAAATATCATATGCACGAGGCATTCATACACGTTTGATTGTCTGCCTGTCTGCAATGTGGAATGTTCTCTATAGGGCAAGGGCGCACACTGTCCCTGCAGCTTTTTCTGTAAACACACTGTTTCATGTATCCATATCTATAACTTAATATATATATATATATATATATTGTGTGTGTGTGTGTGTATGTATATATGTATGTATGTATGTATATGTATATATATATATATATATATATATATATATATATATATATGTATGGAAATATATACATGATCTGTATATAATATATATATATATATATATGTAACTTATATATATATATTATACATATTATATGCTATGTATGTGTATATACACAATATGTACATGAATGTTGATGATGATGATACATGTGTGTGGCGCAATGACGTATTGTATGATAACGCATGTATGACAATGTGTTGATGATATTAATTAATTGATATATGTGAATAATATTGATATTATTATATGCAATGCGCACTATTATGTATGTATTGCATATTAATAATATTATGTGTATAATAATAATAATATTATTATTATAATTATTATATTATAATTATTGCATTATTGTAATATGTATTATTATTATTATTATTATTTATAATAATAATATTACACATTATTATATGCTAATATATAATATTATTATGCCATGTATGCATGTATAATAATAATATAATATTATATATTATTACACAATATGTTACATATTACTAATATTATTATTATATATATTATTATAGCATAATAATAATCACTATATTACATAGCCATTGGCATATGTACACACATGTGTTACGTATGCAATGTGTGGCCGCACGCACATGTGCATTACAATGTATTATGCACATGTATGTATGCTATGTATTATTATTACATGTGTATTGTATATTATTATAATTATGTAATAATATATTATTATTATTATATAATAACATATATATACATATCCATATTAATCATTATCACATACACATAATACATATATGCCATGTATGCATACATATTGCGTGTATTATTATTGTACATGCGTGCGCGCATGTGCATGCAAGTGTATGTTATTATTATGATGTTGATGTTGATTGTTGTTGTGTTGCATTGTTGTATGTTTAATATTATTATTATTATTATTATTATTATTATATAATATAACCAGCAATATTGGTATGTATATATACATTAGTAAACCATACATTATGTATAATATTGCATATGTATATTATGTATTATTATATAACTATTAACAATATTATGTAATGTAATATTATTAATTCAACAATATACACATGCTGTTATGTAATTCCCATCGTGCTTACATTATTACATGTGCACGTACGTAATGTACGCAATGCGTACGCATGTGCGTATGCATGTGCTTGCATTAATATGTATCATATAACCATATTATGTATAATTATATATATGTATTATTGTGTGTATTATTAACATGCATTATTATAATAATAATATATGTACATATGTACAATACATATTATAATATATAATATATATATATATATTATATATATGTATATATATACATATATATATATACACTATATATATATATATATATATATGTATATATATATATATATATATATATATATACATATATATATATATATATATATATATATATATATATATATATATATATATATATATATATATATATATATATATATATATATATATACTAGATTCTGTATTCAGATATAAGTTTGTGTTTATGTCGACCTCTAATCTACATGTGGCCCTTGTTGTTCCCAGATTATGGATTTATTAGTAGCCCCAGGTGAGAATCTGCGAGCACATCGCGTGCGGCATGTTCGGGACTCGCCTCTGGCAAGTATACTTGTACACCAAGGCACACCACGGGACTTCGCTGCTGCAGCGGTATGTGCTGCTTTGATTGGTTGCGCCGGAGGAGTTTTTTTCTACCACTTATTTGGCTACTTGTTTGATGTGATTGAATTGAATTGTCGCTCTGACAGCGGCAAGAATGTTTCTTCTGAGTATTGGTAAATAGGCCTGGTCTTTATTTAGCTCTTAACAGACTATGAATTCTAGCCGGTATGCGATAATGGCGGTTATAAGTTTGTAGCGGTACTTTGCTCAGTAAGACAGGACGCCTTATTTTCAGGTCTAGTATATCATTTCTGTAGGTTTGGACATTAGTTGCCTTTCTATGTATTGTGATGCAATCAATGCATCCGCGTAACGTTTACAATGGAGGCGGCTCTACCTCGTTCCTTGTCTCAGGACTTTGCAATAGTAAAAGTATTTTTTAACTCCTCCATAATAGTGGGGTTTAGAGTTTTTACGAGTTCTGAAACGATTTCAAGCACTTGTAAGACGTATACAGAAAATGCTTGCTACATCTATAGCAAGTGCATACTTTCAGCTAGAAAGATCACATAGTCATATTCGGTACGTACTTGCATATGCGTATATTATATACGCACAGTTCATTCCTCGATGCTGGGGCATGTAGCCACCGCGTACTCGCGAGCTCACACACTCTTCCGCAATTGGATTACAGGTTTTGTCATCCGACCCTATATGCAAAGCATTGGCTGTAATGTTAGATCAGGATGTGAAATCGTTGCCAATAAGAAATGCAACAGATACGGCCTGGATTGGTATGGTGGACTGTATAAGTATCTCTGAGTATCTGTCCTCAGCCACGTCCGATGACGCCTTTCTGGAACCATTGCTCGGCAATGTCAGGCTATGGGTGTGTGTCATAGAAGTGCACGCGTTCCCATATGCATAGATGTGAACGTAAATGCTTGCTGCTCCGTGTTGCCAATTAGTATGATTTGACATGTGATTTTATAGGTGTGTACTGTTTGAGCGCATCCAGTTTGCCGGGCGCTCGTCTATGGTCTCCATTGCGGTGTATATATTTTTGACTTCTACAAGAGGGGTATTACATCTCTTTGCACATCATTTTAAAATATGATTCACGCAATTAGGGTGTTTATCTTACCGGCTTCTTGCATTGGGCGTGATCTAAGCCCGAGCCGGGATGAATGTTCTGGGATAGTATTGGGAGGGTATGTCTCCAATGAATCATTACATAACACCCCATTTTTGCAGAACGGGTCTTTTTGTATTTAAATAATTGATGGATATTTTTCACTTCACTACCAAACTAAGGTTGACACTTCCGACACTCTTATTTTTGGCATGAGGGTAGATCAGTATGTTATATATGTATCGTCCTGCACTATTCAATTGAGGTTTGTAGATATCCTATCGCCGATGCTCATCTACTATCACATATTTCGAACTCGGCCTGGCTGTTCGTGTAGGAATGGGACGAAGTCACAACAAATGCGAATGAACACCTCGAAGCGGTCGTGCACCACATGGTTTTCAACTTCTGTCACAGTCTCATGGGTAGGTAGAAGCTCTGTATTTGGAGAGTGTGGTAATTGTGTTCTGATTGTTAGTTGTCTCCCATGCACCTGTAGAAGACCATGGTATCCACGCCTGGCCAGCCCGATGCGTGGGAACACTCCAGATCAGCATGCAGCAGGTCACTATATCGGCCCTGCAAAACATTGTATACACCTGACAATTCGCGAGATTTGTACTAAACATTACATGATATGTACTTCTCTCTCCGATAGCTGTCGACGGGGACAACGTCATTGCATACATCACACAGCAAAGTGTCACGGCACTCTTAGACCAGCATCTAGACGCCATATACGACGAGAGCGATGAAACACTGCAACATCTCGGTTTTGTCACGGGGCGTATACTCACTTGTCAAAAGACCGACACCGTACGCACATGCATGCAGACGTTAAAGGATAAGCACTTCCAGTCGATAGCAAGTAAGTGTGGAGCCATGCATGCGCTGAGTATAACCCGTGTGACGGAGTGTCCTTGTTTTCTACTGCGCCTCTAAGTCATGATGTGCTTGATTTAACGAACACTTGAGTTATTCTTATATATTCTTGGGTACATGTGACCTCTACTAGATAGATGCAGTGTCTGTAATATGCGTGCAACGACTCGGATCTTCAATTAGGGATTTATGTCAATTTCACAAAATGGTTCTACTATTGGGGGAGTTGTATGTTTTGTTATGTTTCTACTATTGGGAATCGTATGTTTTGTGATGTTTCTACTATTGGGAGTTGTTTGTTTTGTGATTTTTCTACTATTGAGATTTGTATGTTTTGTGATCTTTCTACTATTGGGAACAGTATGTTTCGTGATCTTTCTACTATTGGGAATTGTATGTTTTGTGAACGAATGAGCCAACGCTGCCCTGTCATCACGTGTTGGTGTCTGTGCGTGTACACGTGCATGGCTGACGAGGGCGAACAGTTGAGACACGTGGGGACTTAGTGCACTAGTTAGATTTAAATCGAAATTTGTATTTGTTTGCCAAGCTCTTGCAAATCAAATTTGACTGGATGAGTATAGGGTTTTATCAATCCAACCTTTTTATACATATTTGATGCTGCTTTTGTCATGCTAAGTTGAATGTCCCTGTCCTATTAACTCGTCAGTTATTTGCTCAGAAGCCAATCGTCAAACTTGTATGTTAATCGCAATGATTTTGTACATTACCCATGTAGTTGTAGATGAATATGGAAAATTAGTCAGCGAGTTTTCCTCGTCAACAATCAGAAGTATTACAAGCGTGGCAGAGATGGATGTGCCATTAGAGGATTCAGATCAGTATAGGCCTTGGGTGCTGACTTGTCTACCGGTGAGTGCGATCTGTGATACGGTAATTACTATGAAGAAGTACAGGGATTCGAGCAGGGGGGGACATCACAATCATCCCTGAAAGCATGCGGAAGTGCGTTGCTGGTTTATTCTTCTCCGGAACATTCCCCTTGTATTGCTGTTTTGTTCTCAATGTTACCTAATCCCAAACTTCAGTTCTTTGCTACGGCATGTTGACGTTGTAGGTATGCGCCTCAGGGCTACGTCAGTCTCGAATAGTGCTCTCCTATCTTTGATGTATCCATGCATGGGTGTGTATCGCTGCTCTCTTGATAGGATCCAACATGTCACATGTGTAGGTCGAGCACAATACGGCTGATTTCGAGAATTGTCAACTTGTTTAGTCAAGATCGATGTACATTGGTGTCCGCCATATAGGCTGCAAATATGAGGCTTCATGATTTTTGTACTCATCACAGCATAAACATTCATATGAATACGAACGGAACTTTCGGCAGCGCATCCGATTACCGAAACGTATTGTCTACACATATCACATTGCTTTTTGGACACAGCCTCATACTTTGCCTATCTTTTCATGCTGAATCTTTTCAATTTCGTAGAAGAACACCATACGAGAAGTGATTAGAACACTAGTCATCAATGACCTGTATCGACAATATATAGTAGAAGCTGGAAGGCCAGTGGGAGTCGTCACATTATCCGGTATATTGGCTAAAATTTCGCAATTATAAGGACTGCCAGTCAAAACAATATAGAATCGTTGTATGAGCACACATCGACGGAAGTTGACAATTAAAATAAATATTAGAATTATCCGCCATAGGGTACCAACTTATATATTGACCTCGAGCTGTTTACGATCAACTTAACTTGTACTTGCAAACAATTTGCCTGGAATATATCGAGTGTCTCGAAGGTTTTCAAATGGTGCTTTTAGCTAACCCAAAACGTATATACCCCAAGTTCACGCCTAACCAGATGCAAGGCATCACCAATCGCGAGAAAATTTGAAAAGACAACGATACGGAGTTTGTTCTTCTGTCATGTTGGACTTATATCATGTAAAGGTGCCGCAATAAGCTGGGACGATTGAATAAACTTAAGTCCAAATTTCAGTTTAGAAATTGAACACACCTGAATCTGCTAAGTCTTCAATTCGGTTGGAAAACAAAACCTGATAGCGTAGTGTGTGTACATGGAGGTGTCCGGATACATGACATCACATAGAAAACCAGGGAAGTCTAAGGTTGTATTAAGATATGCACAATGGCTGTCTCTGTCTTCAATTCGGTTGGAAAATAATCCCTGACGGCGTAGTATGCGGAAATATCTGTTATAAGTCATCACATAGATGACTAGGGTACTTTCGGTCGTACAAGCTAGTACAGTGACTGTCTCCGTCTTCAGTTTTGCTGGAAAGAAGACCTGATATCATGACAGCTAATGTACACGTGTGGGATCAAGCCGTGGCTGTATGAGTTGAAGTTTTGTCGGAGTCGTGTTTATTGTGATAATATATTATTAAACACGTCTTGTATATTCTTCACACAGCAACCACTATTTTCGCACGCGATGGATAATCTGTGGCAAAGTAAACACTTGTTGTCGAATAAGAAGAGTGGTGAAACTGGTGTATCAAAATTACACTACACAAGCGATGCGACACCGGGGACAATATATGTTTCACATCCGTCCAGCTCTTAAGCCATGACCAACTAAGCATCTGTATTGACGACTGTACTAAAATAAGTATATGCATCGAAAATGAAGGTGGGTGTGTGTGACAGCGGTTACACGAGCGTTGCAAAGCCATGACAGGGCAAGCAATCGCAGCGGCATATATAGCTTTTCTACTCTTCACCAGTGTGATTGCCACAAGTTTGCCCATAGATCTTTTTATGAAGTAGATAGGAATGTAACCCCTCCAAGAAGAGGTCGATCCCGTGAAGAAATACTCGCACAACTAAAACCGTAAAGAAATACTCGCACAACTAAAACCGTAAAGAAACACTCGCACAATTAAAGTGTAGGCACGTTTGCACTTGGATCAAAAAAGCAGAGTTGCCCGATTGTGAGAATATAAGCGGTTGTATGCGTGAGCGTGATGAGCGCGCAAGGGTATATCATAAGCACAGTCAAGAATGAGCCACCATATAAATTGATCAAGATTCTTGTACTTTCTGAGCGTAAAACCACCGTTTGGTGAAGCAGATCAAGATTAGTGACTTGGTTCAGAATGGCTATCTGCATCAACAACTTTAAAAAGAAGCAAACGACCGTTTAGTTCAATATCGAGAGCGACAGAAACTGACCGATATCATGTGTAGTGTGTTGGATCTTGCAACCCAGCATTGCCTAAAGTCATAGTCGGCCAACATCAGTCGCAAGTACGTACTGCCATATCGAGCCTAACGACACAAAAAGCATGTCGATACACGCAAGTTATGCTCGCCTATTGTATTAGTCTGCAATAATTCGTATACGAGCTCAAATGCAATCATCACGTCAATACATCTGCTCCAAACGCTTTTGTCGCCGGGCGACATATTGAAACCACACTCTGATAACTATTTAGAACGCACCCGTTTATATCATTTCTCATTAAATAGCACGTCATTGAGCATTCTGCTTGTCGAGATTCTTACATAACGTACTTCTAAAGCGGGATTCATGGATAAAAATGTGAGAGATGATATATCTTATTGACGAATCTGGCACGTGAACCAATTGTCATAGTTTGAATCGTGTATCATGTATGCCGCTTTACCAACAATAAAAGGATACAAAGTACAATCATCTGACTTAATTGACTGTCAAAACTCACAGTTGTTGCTTTTGAGCCATGATTAAATTAGCTCGAGAACTTTACTTTATATGAAAATACATTTTTGTATTCAAGGAATTGCTCATAAGAAACCGAAACATGTACGCTATTATATCTCGCGTTTGCAAGGGCCGCAAAAACTATACTAGAATGATGGGAATATGAGCTCAATTTACATACATCACCCTATGTGTCAGTCTGAAAGTATATTGCTAGGTTCGCGTGGCTTGACTGGAAGATGCGCAACGGAACATTTGAGATATTCTAGAGCAATGTTGCGCATACTACGCTATTTATATACATCTGAAATAGGATGCAGAAAAGAAAAATATACAAAAATTTGAGATCAATGAGCTAGATAGTCTAGACTTGTGACACTGATATAACGTCTCGACTATCCGCAATTGAAGTGAAACTTCAATGGTGACCGGTTGCCACCAATCTCGCATTTGTGACAGTTGTTGTTTCCAATTTACACCACCTCTTTACTCGAAGATGACTATACTCGATTGTAACTACAGATTGACGACCTCCAGTATCCAGTCTAAAATAAGCAGGTGTCCATCCTGACTATGAAAACTCATCAAACTTAAAAGTCGAGATCTACCGCCTTCAATTCTACCAAGCCATGACTAGATGTTTATGTGTAAACTATGCCTCACGAAGCTCAAAGCGCCTTATTAATTATTGGTCAGTGATTGTTTTCTCTGCAATACGTTTATTAGTTCACACCGAGATCAGAGCCCGAGACCCATGGAGACAGTGGTGGAAATGAAAAGCAATATGCCACCCGATGAGCCGACCGATGTATAAGTATTTAACTACTTTCGTCGCAACAGACGCAAACTCGATGTACAAATGAACATCTAATATGGCAAGCAAGTTTTTGCTATATATAAATATGTATGTTCAATGTTTTCACGGCCATCTTGATGGCCATTTTTTTTATTAGGGTTTTACGGACGTTAGTCCATTGTGGCAATTTTTTTCTTTCTCTAGAGGGTCATGATCGAAATCAACTTTTAGTCTTTGACTCTTGTAAAAACATAGTCAGGACACCTGTGCTCTTGGAACGAAATTTCAATTTTTATTTACATACCTCGAATTGCGAATTCCGGAATTCGAGATAAAAAGATTTTTTTTGCAAAATCAACGACGGAACCTGCCTGAGGCCCTGAGGGCTGAGGGCCCTGAGCCCCGAGGGCGACCTTGGTGCCTGGTGGCCTGGTCAGTGGTTACCCTGGGGCCTGGGCCTGGTGACCTGGGGGCTGGACACCTGGTGACCTCTTGTTCGATTGTTATCTAATGTTTATGACATGAAAACACCTGCGATGGCGAGTATGTGGATTATTGATTTATTTGATTCTGCGCGCACTCGTCAGTCTCTATGGCGAGTCTCTTTTGTGTACTCATTTGTGACTTTTTTGCTTAAGTTTTCTTTTACTCTCTTACAGTGACAACTCGTATCAATTAAGGATCCTTCGAAGTAAACGAAAGCTAATAGAAGATCACGAAAGTTCAAGGTAAGGAACATTATCAGTGATTGCAATGTTGAGTTTGTTGATTGTGATAGGTTGTGTAATTGATTTTCAGGCGTCGTTAATCCCACCTTCATCAACGTCATCTACCACGTATGTCTATTCGGTTTCTTAAAAATATTGAATTGATGCTGATAAGGGAAGGAATTGAGATCCTTTGTCAATGATCGGGACATAACGAAAAAAACTCTAAACTGTGACACCGTTAAGAATTCGCCCCTACGGGAGATGCCAACGACTGTTGCGCCACTTTCATCAACGTCATCTGCCAGGTAAAATGGACCTGATAAGTTATTGTTCTCAGATATTAAAGTTTCTTAAGTTTAAAGTGAATAGTTGTGATTTATTTGATTCGAGTCCCTGCTTTTATATGCATTGGGCTCGTAATTCTTGAGCCATTAAAAAACACCTCTTAAGGTAAAAAAGGTTCTCACTTATTCTACGATCTAATCCAAAGGCAGCGTCATCACGTCTTCAACAATTGTGACTTCCATTGTAATATTTGGCCTTATGCTCTTAGATTGTACTTCTCCGATAGTTAGGGATGCCTTTATGCCCATCAGAGATATTCTATATTGATGATTCTACACTCCCGGCATTTCGGTTCCGAGATAATTCCATCTAAAATATTTCTGTGTCCCTCTCTGAGTCTAGATTCTCTCCTTGGTTGATGGTGGGATAAACCTTGTTGAGTCTCCGCTGTTTGGCCGTAGTTTTATGCTTGGTTAACAATCCTGGTTTACTGCGATCAATATATTTAACTTTACTGAAAGACTAATTTCGTTTAATTTACTTTGATTTTCATTATACTGAGACCCAACTTAATTGTTTAATTACTCTAAGACGTCGAAACTTACACCACAGCAGTTGTCCGACGATTTCCCTTCTCCGCCACCCTCTCCTGACCTCCTCAGTGATTCCACATCGGACTATGACTTTACCACCTCTGATTTCCCGTCGGTTCATTCTGCCTCACCTGATTCTCTCACTACAGTAACACCACTTGAAATTTCGGCATTATTGGACACGGCCCTGCCACGCAGTGTGAAACAAGCACAACGATCTTCCGACTGGCCCAAATGGTCCGCTGCCATCGCCAAAGAAGACGCTCATGTTAAGAACGGCATTGCTGACATTGTCCCTTTTAATGCTTTTTCTGTCAACACACGTGTCATTCATTCCAAATATGTGCTCACCCGAAAAGACGACGAGAATGGTACTCCTGTAAACTTCGATGGAAATTACTAGGTTTCAAACTATATTAAACTAAAATACAATTTAGTCAGTTAGGATTTAGCAGTGGTAGCTTGTGTAAGAATGATCGGGACTGCCTCTTGTTAAGAGCCTAAATATCCTCGATCACACAGGGCGTACCTCTAGCTGTTCTTTATTGAATAATTTTCACTAGAAGTACTAAGTGTTCATGACCACTTGCCTAATTTGTAAATAGACATAATAACGTAAGTCACGTCAATATATTAGCTGATATAAATAAAGTTCCATCTGAAGAAAAGTTAAAAAAAGAAAAAGACTTATTGGATTTTGGAGATTGGCGGGAGGACCAAAATCTATAAGTAGTAGTTCGGAGATTATAAAATTTAGTTTATAATATCCTACATCTACTAATGTCTCAAATAGGTCCAAGTAGATGAGTCATACCAAATACTCAGGCTATTGGAGCCATCAAAGTGAATTTAGAACACTTTGGAAATATTGGAAAAAGAGCTTGTACTAAATTATTTAAAATACAAATAAAAACCAATGTATTATCTCAATTGATCTTGATATTTTAGACTGACCGGAGGCCGTATTTCTACATAGCCCCCAGTAGCTTTTAGAACTACGAACGTACGTTAAGATACGATCTAGTTGGTAAAGCGAAAACCAAAGTAAAAACGGTTTCGGTCATGACTTATCGAGTAAGTATGTGCCTATATTTACGAGTTCAAGACTCATGTTGTACTCTATGTCGTTTAGTATTTGGTCCAGTAACCATTTCCGATGTAGGCGCCTTACGTTTATTATTTGGTAAGGTAATAGCCAAAGGCTGTTCTTCATTAGTAAGTAAGTTTGAACAATTTTCTGCACTGTTGGTAAGCAGATCAGAAAGTTTAGTCACGTAGGAAGTAGGTGGCAAATAGGGAATTTCAGATCCGTCAGGGTTTGTAGTCACCTGAGGAAACCCTTTTCGTTTATCTCGTGTGTTCTTATGTAAACGCTTATTCTATTTCTTATTAAAGATACGAAGAAAATCGCGAGATTCACGAAATGCATCGGAGGTTAGCCAAGCTACTGTCCCATCCATGAAACGGGTCTTGTAGTAAGTGTAACCGTCTTCGGATGTTTTGTCAATTATATCTTTGACTTGTGACTCCATAACTGGTATATCAGAATCAAATGAGCGAGCGAATGAGAGTTCGGAGGTAGGGATACGGTGAGTGCCTAGATTGGTTGCGCTAGTACCATCAATGTTATTCACTTCGTAAGTATCACTCTTCTCATCATGGTAGGAAATAACAAAAGGTCCTATCGTCTTAGAAGAGAGTTCAGTAACGTTGGCGTTTCGATTTATAATGTTAACGTAATCGCCGACTTTGAACTGAACAATGTTCTTAGTGTTATTCCATCGGTCATACGCTTTAAGTAGGACGCGATTCTTGTGCTCGAGTAAACAGGGGTAAACAACGTTCTGCATATGCTCGATCTTTTGTAGCCACGGGGTAGCGTGTTTCTCGGGCGCAGTTTTATCAAACGTTGCTTGTAATTCACTATAGCGGCCAAAGAAATAGTGAAACGGAGAGTGTTCCAGTTTGAGGATTCATGCAGTTATTCATTTGAGTCTGAACCCATTTCAAATGATAAGGCCACATATCCTCAACGTCGTCTAGTGCGGTACGCAAGAGTTTCTTAAGTTCTCTATGACGTGTCTCATTTGCACCCTGCGTTTGAGGTTTGTAAGGAACACCACGCCTATGGGTCATGCCTGATACGAGTATAAGTGCCTCCATTACGTCGGTACAAATCTCACTACCGTTATCAGAACATAGTACTCGGGGAAACCGAAGTCATTGAAGACGTGATAGCATAATTCTGCCACTGTTTGTGGACGTTTGTTCGGTATTGCATAAAGCAAGTTATAGCCCGAAGCCACACATAAGAAATGACAGATATATACATCGCCAGTATGCTTGATCGCGGGAGTTTAACCAAATCGACTATGACTCGGCGCATCGGTTGGTCTTCTGTCACACTTTTTTAGGGGTGCCCAACCGTATCGCTTGATCTGGTTCTTTTCACAATCTGTACAGCGTCGGTATACTTCACGTATGGTTTCTTTCAGCGCCGGGTGATCAAGCCCTGCACGAATAGCCATTTTATAAGTATGCT
The DNA here is from genome assembly GCA_001586965.3 of Sphaeroforma sirkka. Taxonomy (NCBI): domain Eukaryota; class Ichthyosporea; order Ichthyophonida; genus Sphaeroforma; species Sphaeroforma sirkka. Next base: position 7,063 of record LUCW03002005.1, on the reverse strand, counting down.
CATATGCTCGATGCGTTAAATTATGTATAATTTTAACTCTACTTTCGAGCTCCTCTAAGTCAGTCAGATTCTGCGTAACGCTGGCTGGATGAACCATAGTCCTGTTGGAAAGGGCAACCTCAGTATCAGGAGGGGTAGACTCCTGAGATACATAATTGACAACATGAGATTGTTGAAGTATCTTCTTCAGTTGTTTCGCAACTCCTGGCTGTTCTTTAAGCAGCGCTTTAAGTAGTTGAGTGCGAGCTTCAGGTTCTCTTAGAGTTTTGAGTCTTTGATCCATGGCCTTAGCTAGTTCCATGTTTTTACGATCTAATGCCGTTTCAATCGGCATTACCTCGACTGCAATCTTGTTGGGTGCATGTGTTGTACGAGTCTTGAGCTTTTGTTCAAACTCTTTAGTTTAGCTAAGAATTCGGTTGAGGGTTTCCACTTAGTGGTACCTGCAGGACCGATGCGACAAACAATGGTGTGTTTCCAAGGTGTCTTCTTAATAGAATAGGATCATTGATACAAGAACGTGTCGGTTTCACGGTCGACATACATAGGCTAGTCTTGTATCATATTAATTAAATCATATATCCATGGGTCGGAGCTACGTAAGGGACAACACAGTGTAATGATAGACTTAGTAATAGCTGCATAATTTAACAACTGTGCGATAAGTTGACAAGGTGGGTTAGCCCACGCATTATGCTTTGATAAGTCAAGCTGAAATGCATCACCTTTAGGATGAGTCAACGACCTATATTCAGAAACCTGTTTGTTATGTTCTGCGGCGAACATATCAACAGTAAATGGACCCCATCGTGATTGAGCGAGGTTAAACCATTTCTTATTTAGCATACAATCGGTTGCTAATAACTCCTTGACTGTTTTCTGGTAGTCGGGCACAAGTCGAGAGAGCATGTCAGGAAGATGGTTATGTATTCCTGGTATGTGTGTTATATTAAAAGCGAACTTGGCAATAATGTCATGCCAGCGGCTCACCAACTGTGAATCAGGGTTCATAACTTTTAAGTATGTTAAAGACTTTTGATCACAGGCGACAGTAAAGTAACTTCCATAAAGGTAGTCTTTAAACTGTCTTAGCGCAGTAACTATAGCAAGGAGCTCTTGTTTAACGGTAGGGTAATTCCGTTGACTCTTATTATAACTCTTGCTAAAGAATTGTATGTAGCGCGGTTTACCATTTATCGGTTGGTAAAGCACTCCACCCACCGCTCGATCTGAAGCGTCGGTTGCTACTTGGAATGGGACACCATCCACAGGGTACTGCATGATGGGTGCGTCCATTACTTTACTTTTGACTAGTTTAAATGCATCATCACATTCTTTAGTCCAAAGCTTTCCCAAAGGTCCTTTGTGCAGCCGTAGGTGACTGAAAGGCTTTAAGTAATGAGAAAGATGCGGTACCGAATCCGAGAAGAAGTTAACAAACCCACACACAGAGTTCACATCTCTTCCAGTAATTGGTGTTGATAAATCCAACAGAAACTGTTTCTTGCCAGGATCAATTTCTACCCCTGCTGCAGATACTTTGTAGCCAAGTAAGTGTATAGTATCTTTAGCAAAAGAACACTTGTCTTCGTTAATCTTAAGTTTAGCATGATTAAGTCGCTTTAAGACTTCTTTAACGAGTTTAGCATGTTCATGTGCTGTCTTTGTAAAGATAACTATATCATCTAAATAGACTGATACGTTATACGACAGGTCCGCAAATAGTTCCATCATAACTTGTTGGAAGAAAGAAGGTAACATGTGTAAGCCTTCAGGTGCACCTTTAAACTGGTACTTCTTACCTTGCCAAGTAAAGGAAAAGTATTTCCTATGAGGCTGATATATTTGTAGTTGATGGAATGCAGCTTTTAAGTCTATCTTGGAAAAGATAGTCGCACCTCCATTTTGCGTAGTATCTCGCTTATCTTAGGTAAGGGAAAACTATGTTGCGGAATTAGTTTGTTGATTGGCGACAGGTCTAGTACTACTCTTGTTTTTTTACTAAACGTTCCATCAGATTTATATTGATCGACCGCTAAGAGAGCTAAGTTAACTGGGGTTGCATCATAATTGATTTCAATTAGACCCTGTTTTAACCAATCTTCGATTTGGGTTTTGACAACGTCTTTGTGTCTCCAACTCACGTAGTTATGTGAAGGACACTTTAACTTAGAGAAGTCGACGTTTGTTAAGTCAAGTCTAACGTACCCATTAGAGAACTTAAACATACACCAGTCAGTTATTGCAATCTTCCTGTTTTGTATAATTAAGTCCATAATTATATCGGTGAAGTGCGGAATCATATCCTTTGCTTCACCTTCCGGAGGTTTAGGTATCTTTAACATATTATCATCTGACTGATCTTTATTCGGGTCTAGCCCATTAGGCAGACCAGTGAGTGTTATACCTAAACTGAGAAGATCAGTCATACCTATAATTAAATCGTATTTCTGAGACATCTCAGTAACGATTAGGTGAGTCTTCACTTCTCTTCTATCTGACAGCATTATGTGTGCATAGTCAATGGCTTGTTCGCAAGTAGTAACTTTGCCATTTCCCAAGATTAAATCAGTTGTTTCGTTATGGACAGCCATATCTGTAGCGTAGGCTACTCGGCGTGAGATAGCAGAGACTTCAGCCCCTGGATCAAATAGTGCCATAACTTTTTCTCCATTTACGAAAACTGTTTGAAAGATACGTTCATCTCCTTTGGTATAGATTTTATTGAACATTTTCTCATAATCTTGCTCTAGTGCGCACATATGGTACTGTCAGTGCTTAACTTGGACGTCCGGTAAGTCCTTGCAATCCTCTTTATGCCAACCGTTAGTACCCTTGCAAGTAGTACACTCTTTCATATAGTGTCCAAAATCTGGCTTGCCTGGTGCACACTTAACAGGGTCGTGTCTACCATTCCACTTGCCATTACGTTTTGTGAGGTTGTAACCACACTTCTTGCAAGGCGCTCTCACCTTCTTATCACCTTTCGGTTCGGTAGAAGTAGAGCCAGTACCCCCTCCAGTAGTAGTGCGAGGTTTTCTTAGTACTACGCACAGTATTAGTCTCTACTGCGTTTTCGCTTAGTGGGCTGGGTGTAGCTCGTGGTACTAAGTACTCTAGTAGAGGAATTGGTATGCTTGTGTACTATCTTCTCAAAGACAGACCAAGGCATAGATCGCAAATCACCATAGGCGATGATGTCATCATTGACTTTCTTAAAGAGGTTAGCTCCCAGAGAGTCTCCATCATCTGACAAATTAATAAATATTCGCCAGTATAGGTACGACCACCCATCCGAGTATTCATATGTGTCATATGAGCTAGAGCACCTCGAATAGTGGTATCGTTTGCAAAGAACTTGCGAGACTCTAGAAGTTCACGGTCACGTGCATCTTCAAAAAAAAGTGTTAAGTATATTATCACGCAACTGGTGCCAGGGTAGGGCTTTCCAGTTGGGCTCATGAGCCTTCAAGATAGTTCGCCATTCACCTGGCTCACAGAAATGAATAAAGGCACTCATCATCTGCTTATCCTTAAGGCTGGCAGACTCCTTAAGTTGGTCGAAGGCCTTCAGTGTCTCCACTGTACTCTCTCATTAGTAGAGAAATCGACCTCAGCCTGCGCGTTACCTAGCTGCTTTATAAAGCTTGGTTCTAAGTGTTCACGAAGCTCATGCTCAGTGCTCCGGGCTGCTAGTGCCAAGATGGTGTCTATTTCCTTTCTCTGTTATCGATTAGATAGCGAATGTTATCCGCTTTCCTATCGTCAAGGTCAGAGTCATTCAATAGACGGTCCTCAAGGACTTGCATACCAGAGCGTAATAGCCTGAGACGAGTATGTCTGGTTCTCACTTCCTCATCCTCAGGATTAGAGCGGGAACTCTCTAACGAGGTACTGGTGTAGCGATTGCCAAAATCGTGATTACCAGGGTTAGTAGGCAAATGAGGGTCGATATTACGAGGATGGTAAGCCTCATCGAGTTCCATACGATCATATCCTCTGACAGGGTTAGGTTTGTCAAGGGATGGTCAATGGTAGCATCAGAGCTATAGAGATTAAATTTTGAAATATTTTTTTCTCTCGCCAGTGGTAACTGGCTTAGTGGTAAACATACTGGCTGGTAAACCAGTAGGTCTCGGGGTTCGAAACTCGGCCCGGAATTTTCTTCTTCTTCGGTATAGGAAGAATATCAGCCAAGTGGGACACGATAGAGGGGTCCACAACTGCTGCTGCCGCTAGCTCCTTCAAGAGCGCTTCAGTGCGGTTCAATTGGCGTCGAGATTGAGAGGATCCAACCACTCGTTGTCGAGTTATGGCGTCCTCAGCTTCGGCCCCAAGATTTGAGCTCAATGGAATGGCTTCTCCATCGATGGCGAAACCGAAATTTTCGGACAGGTCCAATACTTCCTTTTCACTCCGGATTTGTGCTGGAGTGACCTTTAGATGTGGAGTTATAATGCCCCGACATTCGTATCCACGAATTTTCCAACCTTTCGACGTTTATCCCCAATATTTGACGGCACGTGGTCAGGGGCAAGCTGGGGTCCTGAGCTTCACTCCTAGGTGATACACGGACGCTGGCGAGCCTTTCCGCGGTAGTAGATACCTCTTTGCTTGGTTAACAATCCTGGTTTACTGCGATCAATATATTTAACTTTACTGAAAGACTCATTTCGTTTAATTTACTTTGATTTTCATTATACTGAGACCCAACTTAATTGTTTAATTACTCTAAGACGTCGAAACTTACACCACAGCAGTTGTCCGACGATTTCCTTCTCCGCCACCCTCTCCTGACCTCCTCAGTGATTCCACATCGGACTATGACTTTACCACCTCTGATTTCCCGTCGGTTCATTCTGCCTCACCTGATTCTCTCACTACAGTAACACCACTTGAAATTTCGGCATTATTGGACACGGCCCTGCCACGCAGTGTGAAACAAGCACAACGATCTTCCGACTGGCCCAAATGGTCCGCTGCCATCGCCAAAGAAGACGCTCATGTTAAGAACGGCATTGCTGACATTGTCCCTTTAATGCTTTTTCTGTCAACACACGTGTCATTCATTCCAAATATGTGCTCACCCGAAAAGACGACGAGAATGGTCCTCCTGTAAACTTCGATGGAAATTACTAGGTTTCAAACTATATTAAACTAAAATACAATTTAGTCAGTTAGGATTTAGCAGTGGTAGCTTGTGTAAGAATGATCGGGACTGCCTCTTGTTAAGAGCCTAAATATCCTCGATCACACAGGGCGTACCTCTAGCTGTTCTTTATTGAATAATTTTCACTAGAAGTACTAAGTGTTCATGACCACTTGCCTAATTTGTAAATAGACATAATAACGTAAGTCACGTCAATATATTAGCTGATATAAATAAAGTTCCATCTGAAGAAAAGTTAAAAAAAGAAAAGACTTATTGGATTTTGAGATTGGCGGAGGACCAAAAATCTATAAGTAGTAGTCGAGAGATTATAAAATTTAGTTTATAATATCCTACATCTACTAATGTCTCAAATAGGTCCAAGTAGATGAGTCATACCAAATACTCAGGCTATTGGAGCCATCAAAGTGAATTTAGAACACTTTGGAAATATTGGAAAAAGAGTTTGTATTGAATTATTTTAAATACAATTAAAAACCAATATGTTATCTCATTTGATCTTGATATTTTAGACCGACCGATGGCCGTATTTCTACATGAATATCTTTTGTTACCATCAGTTTGTCGTGCAACTGTTAATTAAATAACGAAGGCTTACAAAAAGCTTTAGTTTTGAATTCGAATGTTGATACATCTGCAGATACGTTAGATTATATTCTAAATCTCTACCATCACAAGGGAGGAATAGAGAAAGCGATGAGAAGAGGGAATTGATACAGCGAGGAGTAACAGAATTGATACGGGGAGGAGTAGGAATAGTGATACAGAGAGGAGTAGGAGAAAGTGATAGGAGGAATCGGTAGTACAAACAGATGTGCCTGTAGAGTCAGCGTTGACTGTGATAGACAAAGAGATACAAGGAGAGTAGAAGTAATGGCAGAGGTATCAGAGGTGGCATCTGATGCAAATGAGCCGGTAATAGAAGTAGTAGAGGTGCCACGCTGTACAGGCGGTACGGTAGTGCAAGTAGTAGAAGAAGTAGGTGATTATAATTTGAATTTAGATTTAGATTTTGGTGCGGACGATGAAATACACACTACTTCACCGGAGTCTCAACTAGGAACAACAGATCAGAAACGACACACAAAAAAATATACTATAGAAAACAGACTCGTTAAAGTACGTACCAAAAATCAATGTTATTCAAATAGTCCTAGGAGATCTGAAAGATTTAGACGGCAATCCACTGAAAGTTCCGAGGGTCCACACACTCCACTAAGAATACAGCATCACGAGAGCGCAAAAAAAATAGGTATTCAAGTAAGGATATATCACGACTTTCAATACACAGAAAGATTTCATAGATATAGCAGCATTTGGTGCAGCAACTGGAGTAGTAGGGAAAAAGGAGTAGTAGACCATTTGTTATCGGAAGACAACAAATGTCACAGACGGAAAATTTGAGATCGAGACAATGAATGACTTAATATAATGGTGCAGGAAATTGTGCGATTGCCATCCAGGATATTGCGTGTTATTAAATAGGTGTAAACGAGCAATTATTACTCGCACCATCATGAGCCACAGAAAATAAGCTAGGGGTGGTAACCGTGTTGGGCATCTAACTAGACCATCTGGAGTGTTGTTATAACAAAGAGAGGATTCGGCCAAGTATGTTTTCTCACACAGTGCCCCCTGTGAACCAATCAAATTTAGCAACAGGTCGTATGCTTTTTTTTCACTCAACACGTGTGCATTGAATTGGACGCAGCAATACATTGACAGTACAGCCAGTTATACAAGCTGTAAAACTACTACTTCTACTAATCTCGAAATAAATTACTCTACTAATCTCGAAATAAACTACTACTTCTACTAATCTCGAAATAAATTACTACTTCACTTAACTTCTCGAAATACACTATTAGCTTCTACTAATCTCGAAATAAACTA
>LUCW03002004.1:0-23889 GCA_001586965.3 Sphaeroforma sirkka | reverse complement strand
GCATACTACGCTATTTATATACATCTGAAACTATAGATGCAGAAAAAGAAAAATATACAAAAATTTGAGATCAATGAGCTAGATAGTCTAGACTTGTGACACTGATATAACGTCTTCGATTATCCGCAATTAAGTGAAACTTCAATGGTGACCGGTTTTTCCACCAATCTCGCATTTGTGACGGTTGTTGTTTCCAATTTACACCTCTTTACTCAGGAAGATGACTTATACTCGATTGTAAATCTACAGGTCTAAAATAAGCAGGTGTCCATCTGACTATGAAAAACTCATCAAACTTAAAAGTCGAGATCTACCGCCTTCAATTCTACCAAGCCATGACTAGATGTTTATGTGTAAACTATGCCTCACGAAGCTCAAAAGCGCCTTATTAATTATTGGTCAGTGATTGTTTTCTCTGCAATACGTTTATTAGTTCACACCGAGATCAGAGCCCGAGACCCATGGAGACAGTGGTGGAAATGAAAAGCAATATGCCACCCGATGAGCCGACCGATGTATAAGTATTTAACTACTTTCGTCGCAACAGACGCAAACTCGATGTACAAATGAACATCTAATATGGCAAGCAAGTTTTTGCTATATATAAATATGTATGTTCAATGTTTTCACGGCCATCTTGATGGCCATTTTTTTTATTAGGGTTTTACGGACGTTAGTCCATTGTGGCAATTTTTTTCTTTCTCTAGAGGGTCATGATCGAAATCAACTTTTAGTCTTTGACTCTTGTAAAAAACATAGTCAGGACACCTGTGCTCTTGGAACGAAATTTCAATTTTTATTTACATACCTCGAATTGCGAATTCCGAATTCGAGATAAAAAAGATTTTTTTGCAAAATCAACGACGGAACCTGCCTGAGGCCCTGAGGGCTGAGGGCCCTGAGCCCCGAGGGCGACCTTGGTGCCTGGTGGCCTGGTCAGTGGTTACCCTGGGGCCTGGGCCTGGTGACCTGGGGCTGGACACCTGGTGACCTCTTGTTCGATTGTTATCTAATGTTTATGACATGAAAACACCTGCGATGGCGAGTATGTGGATTATTGATTTATTTGATTCTGCGCGCACTCGTCAGTCTCTATGGCGAGTCTCTTTTGTGTACTCATTTGTGACTTTTTTGCTTAAGTTTTCTTTTACTCTCTTACAGTGACAACTCGTATCAATTAAGGATCCTTCGAAGTAAACGAAAGCTAATAGAAGATCACGAAAGTTCAAGGTAAGGAACATTATCAGTGATTGCAATGTTGAGTTTGTTGATTGTGATAGGTTGTGTAATTGATTTTCAGGCGTCGTTAATCCCACCTTCATCAACGTCATCTACCACGTATGTCTATTCGGTTTCTTAAAAATATTGAATTGATGCTGATAAGGGAAGGAATTGAGATCCTTTGTCAATGATCGGGACATAACGAAAAAAAACTCTAAACTGTGACACCGTTAAGAATTCGCCCCTACGGAGATGCCAACGACTGTTGCGCCACTTTCATCAACGTCATCTGCCAGGTAAAATGGACCTGATAAGTTATTGTTCTCAGATATTAAAGTTTCTTAAGTTTAAAGTGAATAGTTGTGATTTATTTGATTCGAGTCCCTGCTTTTATATGCATTGGGCTCGTAATTCTTGAGCCATTAAAAAAAAACACCTCTTAAGGTAAAAAAAGGTTCTCACTTATTCTACGATCTAATCCAAAGGCAGCGTCATCACGTCTTCAACAATTGTGACTTCCATTGTAATATTTGGCCTTATGCTCTTAGATTGTACTTCTCCGATAGTTAGGGATGCCTTTATGCCCATCAGAGATATTCTATATTGATGATTCTACACTCCCGGCATTTCGGTTCCGAGATAATTCCATCTAAAATATTTCTGTGTCCCTCTCTGAGTCTAGATTCTCTCCTTGGTTGATGGTGGGATAAACCTTGTTGAGTCTCCGCTGTTTGGCCGTAGTTTTATGCTTGGTTAACAATCCTGGTTTACTGCGATCAATATATTTAACTTTACTGAAAGACTAATTTCGTTTAATTTACTTTGATTTTCATTATACTGAGACCCAACTTAATTGTTTAATTACTCTAAGACGTCGAAACTTACACCACAGCAGTTGTCCGACGATTTCCCTTCTCCGCCACCCCTCTCCTGACCTCCTCAGTGATTCCACATCGGACTATGACTTTACCACCTCTGATTTCCCGTCGGTTCATTCTGCCTCACCTGATTCTCTCACTACAGTAACACCACTTGAAATTTCGGCATTATTGGACACGGCCCTGCCACGCAGTGTGAAACAAGCACAACGATCTTCCGACTGGCCCAAATGGTCCGCTGCCATCGCCAAAGAAGACGCTCATGTTAAGAACGGCATTGCTGACATTGTCCCTTTTAATGCTTTTTTCTGTCAACACACGTGTCATTCATTCCAAATATGTGCTCACCCGAAAAAAGACGACGAGAATGGTACTCCTGTAAACTTCGATGGAAATTACTAGGTTTCAAACTATATTAAACTAAAATACAATTTAGTCAGTTAGGATTTAGCAGTGGTAGCTTGTGTAAGAATGATCGGGACTGCCTCTTGTTAAGAGCCTAAATATCCTCGATCACACAGGGCGTACCTCTAGCTGTTCTTTATTGAATAATTTTCACTAGAAGTACTAAGTGTTCATGACCACTTGCCTAATTTGTAAATAGACATAATAACGTAAGTCACGTCAATATATTAGCTGATATAAATAAAGTTCCATCTGAAGAAAAGTTAAAAAAAAAAAGACTTATTGGATTTTGGAGATTGGCGGGAGGACCAAAATCTATAAGTAGTAGTTCGGAGATTATAAAATTTAGTTTATAATATCCTACATCTACTAATGTCTCAAATAGGTCCAAGTAGATGAGTCATACCAAATACTCAGGCTATTGGAGCCATCAAAGTGAATTTAGAACACTTTGGAAATATTGGAAAAAAGAGCTTGTACTAAATTATTTAAAATACAAATAAAAAACCAATGTATTATCTCAATTGATCTTGATATTTTAGACTGACCGGAGGCCGTATTTCTACATAGCCCCCCAGTAGCTTTTAGAACTACGAACGTACGTTAAGATACGATCTAGTTGGTAAAGCGAAAACCAAAGTAAAAAACGGTTTCGGTCATGACTTATCGAGTAAGTATGTGCCTATATTTACGAGTTCAAGACTCATGTTGTACTCTATGTCGTTTAGTATTTGGTCCAGTAACCATTTCCGATGTAGGCGCCTTACGTTTATTATTTGGTAAGGTAATAGCCAAAGGCTGTTCTTCATTAGTAAGTAAGTTTGAACAATTTTCTGCACTGTTGGTAAGCAGATCAGAAAGTTTAGTCACGTAGGAAGTAGGTGGCAAATAGGGAATTTCAGATCCGTCAGGGTTTGTAGTCACCTGAGGAAACCCTTTTCGTTTATCTCGTGTGTTCTTATGTAAACGCTTATTCTATTTCTTATTAAAGATACGAAGAAAATCGCGAGATTCACGAAATGCATCGGAGGTTAGCCAAGCTACTGTCCCATCCATGAAACGGGTCTTGTAGTAAGTGTAACCGTCTTCGGATGTTTTGTCAATTATATCTTTGACTTGTGACTCCATAACTGGTATATCAGAATCAAATGAGCGAGCGAATGAGAGTTCGGAGGTAGGGATACGGTGAGTGCCTAGATTGGTTGCGCTAGTACCATCAATGTTATTCACTTCGTAAGTATCACTCTTCTCATCATGGTAGGAAATAACAAAAGGTCCTATCGTCTTAGAAGAGAGTTCAGTAACGTTGGCGTTTCGATTTATAATGTTAACGTAATCGCCGACTTTGAACTGAACAATGTTCTTAGTGTTATTCCATCGGTCATACGCTTTAAGTAGGACGCGATTCTTGTGCTCGAGTAAACAGGGGTAAACAACGTTCTGCATATGCTCGATCTTTTTTGTAGCCACGGGGTAGCGTGTTTCTCGGGCGCAGTTTTATCAAACGTTGCTTGTAATTCACTATAGCGGCCAAAGAAATAGTGAAACGGGAGTGTTCCAGTTTGAGGATTCATGCAGTTATTCATTTGAGTCTGAACCCATTTCAAATGATAAGGCCACATATCCTCAACGTCGTCTAGTGCGGTACGCAAGAGTTTCTTAAGTTCTCTATGACGTGTCTCATTTGCACCCTGCGTTTGAGGTTTGTAAGGAACACCACGCCTATGGGTCATGCCTGATACGAGTATAAGTGCCTCCATTACGTCGGTACAAATCTCACTACCGTTATCAGAACATAGTACTCGGGGAAACCGAAGTCATTGAAGACGTGATAGCATAATTCTGCCACTGTTTGTGGACGTTTGTTCGGTATTGCATAAAGCAAGTTATAGCCCGAAGCCACACATAAGAAATGACAGATATATACATCGCCAGTATGCTTGGATCGCGGGAGTTTAACCAAATCGACTATGACTCGGCGCATCGGTTGGTCTTCTGTCACACTTTTAGGGGTGCCCAACCGTATCGCTTGATCTGGTTCTTTTCACAATCTGTACAGCGTCGGTATACTTCACGTATGGTTTCTTTCAGCGCCGGGTGATCAAGCCCTGCACGAATAGCCATTTTATAAGTATGCTCATATGCTCGATGCGTTAAATTATGTATAATTTTAACTCTACTTTCGAGCTCCTCTAAGTCAGTCAGATTCTGCGTAACGCTGGCTGGATGAACCATAGTCCTGTTGGAAAGGGCAACCTCAGTATCAGGAGGGGTAGACTCCTGAGATACATAATTGACAACATGAGATTGTTGAAGTATCTTCTTCAGTTGTTTCGCAACTCCTGGCTGTTCTTTAAGCAGCGCTTTAAGTAGTTGAGTGCGAGCTTCAGGTTCTCTTAGAGTTTTGAGTCTTTGATCCATGGCCTTAGCTAGTTCCATGTTTTTTACGATCTAATGCCGTTTCAATCGGCATTACCTCGACTGCAATCTTGTTGGGTGCATGTGTTGTACGAGTCTTGAGCTTTTGTTCAAACTCTTTAGTTTAGCTAAGAATTCGGTTGAGGGTTTCCACTTAGTGGTACCTGCAGGACCGATGCGACAAACAATGGTGTGTTTCCAAGGTGTCTTCTTAATAGAATAGGATCATTGATACAAGAACGTGTCGGTTTCACGGTCGACATACATAGGCTAGTCTTGTATCATATTAATTAAATCATTATATCCATGGGTCGGAGCTACGTAAGGGACAACACAGTGTAATGATAGACTTAGTAATAGCTGCATAATTTAACAACTGTGCGATAAGTTGACAAGGTGGGTTAGCCCACGCATTATGCTTTGATAAGTCAAGCTGAAATGCATCACCTTTAGGATGAGTCAACGACCTATATTCAGAAACCTGTTTGTTATGTTCTGCGGCGAACATATCAACAGTAAATGGACCCCATCGTGATTGAGCGAGGTTAAACCATTTCTTATTTAGCATACAATCGGTTGCTAATAACTCCTTGACTGTTTTCTGGTAGTCGGGCACAAGTCGAGAGAGCATGTCAGGAAGATGGTTATGTATTCCTGGTATGTGTGTTATATTAAAAGCGAACTTGGCAATAATGTCATGCCAGCGGCTCACCAACTGTGAATCAGGGTTCATAACTTTTAAGTATGTTAAAGACTTTTGATCACAGGCGACAGTAAAGTAACTTCCATAAAGGTAGTCTTTAAACTGTCTTAGCGCAGTAACTATAGCAAGGAGCTCTTGTTTAACGGTAGGGTAATTCCGTTGACTCTTATTATAACTCTTGCTAAAGAATTGTATGTAGCGCGGTTTTACCATTTATCGGTTGGTAAAGCACTCCACCCACCGCTCGATCTGAAGCGTCGGTTGCTACTTGGAATGGGACACCATCCACAGGGTACTGCATGATGGGTGCGTCCATTACTTTACTTTTGACTAGTTTAAATGCATCATCACATTCTTTAGTCCAAAGCTTTCCCAAAGGTCCTTTGTGCAGCCGTAGGTGACTGAAAGGCTTTAAGTAATGAGAAAGATGCGGTACCGAATCCGAGAAGAAGTTAACAAACCCACACACAGAGTTCACATCTCTTCCAGTAATTGGTGTTGATAAATCCAACAGAAACTGTTTCTTGCCAGGATCAATTTCTACCCCTGCTGCAGATACTTTGTAGCCAAGTAAGTGTATAGTATCTTTAGCAAAAGAACACTTGTCTTCGTTAATCTTAAGTTTAGCATGATTAAGTCGCTTTAAGACTTCTTTAACGAGTTTAGCATGTTCATGTGCTGTCTTTGTAAAGATAACTATATCATCTAAATAGACTGATACGTTATACGACAGGTCCGCAAATAGTTCCATCATAACTTGTTGGAAGAAAGAAGGTAACATGTGTAAGCCTTCAGGTGCACCTTTAAACTGGTACTTCTTACCTTGCCAAGTAAAGGAAAAGTATTTCCTATGAGGCTGATATATTTGTAGTTGATGGAATGCAGCTTTTTTAAGTCTATCTTGGAAAAGATAGTCGCACCTCCATTTTGCGTAGTATCTCGCTTATCTTAGGTAAGGGAAAACTATGTTGCGGAATTAGTTTGTTGATTGGCGACAGGTCTAGTACTACTCTTGTTTTACTAAACGTTCCATCAGATTTATATTGATCGACCGCTAAGAGAGCTAAGTTAACTGGGGTTGCATCATAATTGATTTCAATTAGACCCTGTTTTAACCAATCTTCGATTTGGGTTTTGACAACGTCTTTGTGTCTCCAACTCACGTAGTTATGTGAAGGACACTTTAACTTAGAGAAGTCGACGTTTGTTAAGTCAAGTCTAACGTACCCATTAGAGAACTTAAACATACACCAGTCAGTTATTGCAATCTTCCTGTTTTGTATAATTAAGTCCATAATTATATCGGTGAAGTGCGGAATCATATCCTTTGCTTCACCTTCCGGAGGTTTAGGTATCTTTAACATATTATCATCTGACTGATCTTTATTCGGGTCTAGCCCATTAGGCAGACCAGTGAGTGTTATACCTAAACTGAGAAGATCAGTCATACCTATAATTAAATCGTATTTCTGAGACATCTCAGTAACGATTAGGTGAGTCTTCACTTCTCTTCTATCTGACAGCATTATGTGTGCATAGTCAATGGCTTGTTCGCAAGTAGTAACTTTGCCATTTCCCAAGATTAAATCAGTTGTTTCGTTATGGACAGCCATATCTGTAGCGTAGGCTACTCGGCGTGAGATAGCAGAGACTTCAGCCCCTGGATCAAATAGTGCCATAACTTTTTCTCCATTTACGAAAACTGTTTGAAAGATACGTTCATCTCCTTTGGTATAGATTTTATTGAACATTTTCTCATAATCTTGCTCTAGTGCGCACATATGGTACTGTCAGTGCTTAACTTGGACGTCCGGTAAGTCCTTGCAATCCTCTTTATGCCAACCGTTAGTACCCTTGCAAGTAGTACACTCTTTCATATAGTGTCCAAAATCTGGCTTGCCTGGTGCACACTTAACAGGGTCGTGTCTACCATTCCACTTGCCATTACGTTTTGTGAGGTTGTAACCACACTTCTTGCAAGGCGCTCTCACCTTCTTATCACCTTTCGGTTCGGTAGAAGTAGAGCCAGTACCCCCCTCCAGTAGTAGTGCGAGGTTTCTTAGTACTACGCACAGTATTAGTCTCTACTGCGTTTCGCTTAGTGGGCTGGGTGTAGCTCGTGGTACTAAGTACTCTAGTAGAGGAATTGGTATGCTTGTGTACTATCTTCTCAAAGACAGACCAAGGCATAGATCGCAAATCACCATAGGCGATGATGTCATCATTGACTTTCTTAAAGAGGTTAGCTCCCAGAGTCTCCATCATCTGACAAATTAATAAATATTCGCCAGTATAGGTACGACCACCCATCCGAGTATTCATATGTGTCATATGAGCTAGAGCACCTCGAATAGTGGTATCGTTTGCAAAGAACTTGCGAGACTCTAGAAGTTCACGGTCACGTGCATCTTCAAAAAAAGGTGTTAAGTATATTATCACGCAACTGGTGCCAGGGTAGGGCTTTCCAGTTGGGCTCATGAGCCTTCAAGATAGTTCGCCATTCACCTGGCTCACAGAAATGAATAAAGGCACTCATCATCTGCTTATCCTTAAGGCTGGCAGACTCCTTAAGTTGGTCGAAGGCCTTCAGTGTCTCCACTGTACTCTCATTAGTAGAGAAATCGACCTCAGCCTGCGCGTTACCTAGCTGCTTTATAAAGCTTGGTTCTAAGTGTTCACGAAGCTCATGCTCAGTGCTCCGGGCTGCTAGTGCCAAGATGGTGTCTATTTCCTTTCTCTTGTTATCGATTAGATAGCGAATGTTATCCGCTTTCCTATCGTCAAGGTCAGAGTCATTCAATAGACGGTCCTCAAGGACTTGCATACCAGAGCGTAATAGCCTGAGACGAGTATGTCTGGTTCTCACTTCCTCATCCTCAGGATTAGAGCGGGAACTCTCTAACGAGGTACTGGTGTAGCGATTGCCAAAATCGTGATTACCAGGGTTAGTAGGCAAATGAGGGTCGATATTACGAGGATGGTAAGCCTCATCGAGTTCCATACGATCATATCCTCTGACAGGGTTAGGTTTGTCAAGGGGGATGGTCAATGGTAGCATCAGAGCTATAGAGATTAAATTTTGAAATATTTTTTTCTCTCGCCAGTGGTAACTGGCTTAGTGGTAAACATACTGGCTGGTAAACCAGTAGGTCTCGGGTTCGAAACTCGGCCCGGAATTTTCTTCTTCTTCGGTATAGGAAGAATATCAGCCAAGTGGGACACGATAGAGGGGTCCACAACTGCTGCTGCCGCTAGCTCCTTCAAGAGCGCTTCAGTGCGGTTCAATTGGCGTCGAGATTGAGAGGATCCAACCACTCGTTGTCGAGTTATGGCGTCCTCAGCTTCGGCCCCAAGATTTGAGCTCAATGGAATGGCTTCTCCATCGATGGCGAAACCGAAATTTTCGGACAGGTCCAATACTTCCCTTTCACTCCGGATTTGTGCTGGAGTGACCTTTAGATGTGGAGTTATAATGCCCCCGACATTCGTATCCACGAATTTTCCAACCTTTCGACGTTTATCCCCAATATTTGACGGCACGTGGTCAGGGGGCAAGCTGGGGTCCTGAGCTTCACTCCTAGGTGATACACGGACGCTGGCGAGCCTTTCCGCGGTAGTAGATACCTCTTTGCTTGGTTAACAATCCTGGTTTACTGCGATCAATATATTTAACTTTACTGAAAGACTCATTTCGTTTAATTTACTTTGATTTTCATTATACTGAGACCCAACTTAATTGTTTAATTACTCTAAGACGTCGAAACTTACACCACAGCAGTTGTCCGACGATTTCCCTTCTCCGCCACCCTCTCCTGACCTCCTCAGTGATTCCACATCGGACTATGACTTTACCACCTCTGATTTCCCGTCGGTTCATTCTGCCTCACCTGATTCTCTCACTACAGTAACACCACTTGAAATTTCGGCATTATTGGACACGGCCCTGCCACGCAGTGTGAAACAAGCACAACGATCTTCCGACTGGCCCAAATGGTCCGCTGCCATCGCCAAAGAAGACGCTCATGTTAAGAACGGCATTGCTGACATTGTCCCTTTTAATGCTTTTTCTGTCAACACACGTGTCATTCATTCCAAATATGTGCTCACCCGAAAAGACGACGAGAATGGTCCTCCTGTAAACTTCGATGGAAATTACTAGGTTTCAAACTATATTAAACTAAAATACAATTTAGTCAGTTAGGATTTAGCAGTGGTAGCTTGTGTAAGAATGATCGGGACTGCCTCTTGTTAAGAGCCTAAATATCCTCGATCACACAGGGCGTACCTCTAGCTGTTCTTTATTGAATAATTTTCACTAGAAGTACTAAGTGTTCATGACCACTTGCCTAATTTGTAAATAGACATAATAACGTAAGTCACGTCAATATATTAGCTGATATAAATAAAGTTCCATCTGAAGAAAAGTTAAAAAAAGAAAAAAGACTTATTGGATTTTGGAGATTGGCGGGAGGACCAAAATCTATAAGTAGTAGTTCGGAGATTATAAAATTTAGTTTATAATATCCTACATCTACTAATGTCTCAAATAGGTCCAAGTAGATGAGTCATACCAAATACTCAGGCTATTGGAGCCATCAAAGTGAATTTAACACTTTGGAAATATTGGAAAAAGAGTTTGTATTGAATTATTTTAAATACAATTAAAAACCAATATGTTATCTCATTTGATCTTGATATTTTAGACCGACCGATGGCCGTATTTCTACATGAATATCTTTTGTTACCATCAGTTTGTCGTGCAACTGTTAATTAAATAACGAAGGCTTACAAAAGCTTTAGTTTTGAATTCGAATGTTGATACATCTGCAGATACGTTAGATTATATTCTAAATCTCTACCATCACAAGGAGGAATAGAGAAAGCGATGAGAAGAGGGGAATTGATACAGCGAGGAGTAACAGAATTGATACGGGGAGGAGTAGGAATAGTGATACAGAGAGGAGTAGGAGAAAGTGATAGGAGGAATCGGTAGTACAAACAGATGTGCCTGTAGAGTCAGCGTTGACTGTGATAGACAAAGAGATACAAGGAGTAGAAGTAATGGCAGAGGTATCAGAGGTGGCATCTGATGCAAATGAGCCGGTAATAGAAGTAGTAGAGGTGCCACGCTGTACAGGCGGTACGGTAGTGCAAGTAGTAGAAGAAGTAGGTGATTATAATTTGAATTTAGATTTAGATTTTGGTGCGGACGATGAAATACACACTACTTCACCGGAGTCTCAACTAGGAACAACAGATCAGAAACGACACACAAAAATATACTATAGAAAACAGACTCGTTAAAGTACGTACCAAAAATCAATGTTATTCAAATAGTCATAGGAGATCTGAAAGATTTAGACGGCAATCCACTGAAAGTTCCGAGGGTCCACACACTCCACTAAGAATACAGCATCACGAGAGAGCAAAAAATAGGTATTCGCAAGGATATATCACGACTTTCAATACACAGAAAGATTGCATAGATATAGCAGCATTTGGTGCAGCAACTGGAGTAGTAGGGAAAAAAAGGAGTAGTAGACCATTTGTTATCGGAAGACAACAAATGTCACAGACGGAAAATTTGAGATCGAGACAATGAATGACTTAATATAATGGTGCAGGAAATTGTGCGATTGCCATCCAGGATATTGCGTGTTATTAAATAGGTGTAAACGAGCAATTATTACTCGCACCATCATGAGCCACAGAAAATAAGCTAGGGGTGGTAACCGTGTTGGGCATCTAACTAGACCATCTGGAGTGTTGTTATAACAAAAGAGAGGGATTCGGCCAAGTATGTTTTCTCACACAGTGCCCCTGTGAACCAATCAAATTTAGCAACAGGTCGTATGCTTTTTTTTTTTCTCAACACGTGTGCATTGAATTGGACGCAGCAATACATTGACAGTACAGCCAGTTATACAAGCTGTAAACTACTGCACCTACTAATCTTGAAATAAATTACTCTACTAATCTCGAAATAAACTACTACTTCTACTAATCTCGAAATAACCTACTGCTTTACTAATCTCGAAATAAACTACTTCTACCAATCTCGAAATAGACTACTACTTCTACTAGTCTTGAAATAACTACTACTTCTACTAATCTCGAAATAAATTACTCTACTAATCTCGAAATAAACTACTACTTCTACTAATCTCGAAATAACCTACTGCTTTACTAATCTCGAAATAAACTACTTCTACCAATCTCGAAATAGACTACTACTTCTACTAGTCTTGAAATAACTACTACTTCTTCTGATCTCGAAATAAATTACTCTACTAATCTCGAAATAAACTACTGGCTTCTACTAATCTCGAAATAAACTACTACTTCTACTAATCTCGAAATAAACTATTACTTCTACTAATCTCGAAATAAACTACTGGCACGCTAATCTCGAAATAAACTACTGCTTTACTGATCTCGAAATAAACTACTTCTACTAATCTTGAAATAATTACTACTTCTACTAATCTCGAAATAAACTACTACTACTAATCTCGAAATAAACTACTACTTCTACTAATCTCAAAATAAACTTCTGCTTCTACTAATCTCGAAATAAACTACTACTACTAATCTCGAAATAAACTACTACTACTAATCTCGAAATAAACTACTACTTCTACTAATCTCAAAAAATAACCTGCTGCTTTACTAATCTCGAAATGAAACTACTTCTACCAATCTCGAAATGGACTACTACTTCTGCTACTGTCTTGAAATAACTACTACTTCTGCTAATCTCGAAATAAATTACTCTACTAATCTCGAAATAAACTACTACTTCTACTAATCTCGAAATAACCTGCTGGCTTACTGATCTCGAAATAAACTGGCTTCTACCAATCTCAAAATGGACTGCTACTTCTACTGGTCTTGAAATAACTACTACTTCTGCTAATCTCGAAATAAATTACTCTACTAATCTCTCGAAATAAACTACTACTTCTACTAATCTCGAAATAAACTACAACTTCTACTAATCTCGAAATAAACTATTACTTCTACTAATCTCGAAATAAACTACTACTTTACTAATCTCGAAATAAACTACTGGCTTCTGCTAATCTCGAGAATAAACTATTGGCTTCTGCTAATCTCGAAATAAACTACTGGCTTTACTGATCTCGAGAATAAACTACTTCTACTAATCTTGAAATAATTACTGGCTGCTAATCTCGAATAAATAAACTACTACTACTGATCTCGAAATAAACTACTACTTCTACTAATCTCAAAATAAACTGCTGCTTCTGCTGATCTCGAAAATAAACTACTACTACTAATCTCGAAATAAACTACTACTTCTACTGATCTCAAAATAACCTGCTGGCTTTTACTGAATCTCGAGAAATAAACTACTTCTACTAATCTCGAAATGGACTACTACTTACTACTGTCTTGAAATAACTGCTACTTCTACTAATCTCGAAATAAATTACTCTGCTAATCTCAAAATAAACTACTACTTCTACTAATCTCGAAATAACCTGCTTTACTGCTGATCTCGAAATAAACTACTACTTCTGCTAGTCTTGAAATAACTACTACTTCTGCTGATCTCGAAATAAATTGCTCTACTAATCTCGAAATAAACTACTACTTCTGCTAATCTCGAAATAAAGCTACTACTTCTACTAATCTCGAAATAAACTATTACTTCTACTAATCTCAAAATAAACTACTACTTTACTAATCTCGAAATAAACTACTACTTCTACTAATATCGAAATAAACTACTGGCACTAATCTCGAAATAAACTTCTACTAATCTCTTGAAATGGTTACTGGCTTCTACTAATCTCGAAATAAACTACTACTACTACTGCTGATCTCGAAATAAACTACTGGCTCTAATAATCTCAAAATAAACTTCTGCTTCTACTAATCTCGAAATAAACTACTACTACTAATCTCGAAATGAACTACTACTTCTACTAATATCAAAATAAACTACTGCTTCTACTGATCTCGAAATTAACTACTGCTTTACTAATCTTGAAATAAACTACTGCTTCTACTAATCTCGAAATAAACTACTACTTCTACTAATCTTGAAACAACAACTACTTCTACTAATCTCGAAATAAACTACTACTACTAATCTCGAAATGAACTACTACTTCTACTAATATCAAAATAAACTACTGCTTCTACTGATCTCGAAATTAACTACTACTTTACTAATCTTGAAATAAACTACTACTTCTACTAATCTCGAAATAAACTACTACTTCTACTAATCTTGAAACAACAACTACTTCTACTAATTTCGAAAATATCAAGCAAATGAATAAAACTACTACCCACACTACTTACTACTTATCGAAATGACCAAAATAAGACTATTCGTACATCGAAAAGTAAAACTAAAAATATTCCCGCAGTATTTGAACTATTGACCTCCAGTCTATCATCATTACGTTTCCCGTTGCAACGCAAAATAAATCAAGAAAAACTAAGCATTTTACGTTCCAAGTTTATTCTAAATAAAGACCTATGTGTTTAAAAATAGGTACATTTTTTGAGGCGGCCTAACTGTCACGAATTGTCCTATTTTTCACCTTGTGTCAGTTGTGAATATTTTCGAATCGCCTTTCATTGGACATTTCGCATTTCATCGTGGCCCTTTTATTCAGCGAAAGGTCAATATCTCAGGTGCAAATTTGAAAACTTTCATGGTCGATTTGTACCCGATATACTTTAAAACGGTTCAAAACAGAACTTTTTGCGTTTACGCTAAAAGTTTATCGCATATAGGCAAAGCGTATTGAGTTTAGCATCTAGTTAGCATACATTACATGCTTACCACTACACCACTTATTAGTTGTAGTAGTAGTATTATTTTTTAGGATATATAATAAAATCCCTAAAAGAAAAATATACTACCCATATTTACTACTTCAACAAATAAACGATTTATTCACTACTACTAAAAACCCATCTTTTTAGAAGAAGAAAAAAACCTTATATATGTTGATTTATTGTTTTGAAAAAGCTTGATATGTATTTATTACAATGTTGTTGTATTGTACAAAAAAGACTGATATGTATATATTACAATGTTGCTGTATTGTCAAAAAGCTTTGATATGTATATAATATGTTGTCAGAAATCACTGGGGTCACTATATCGTTCAATCGGCTCACTGGGTTCGCGATCACTTAGCTCACCACCACTCGGTTCATCACTCAGTACACCACTCGGTTCACCACTCTGTTCACCACTCGGTTCACCATTCTGTTCACCAATCGGTTCGCCACTTTAATCAGTACATGGATCGAGGAGGCCAGGTTCCGTAGGTGCTGGTTCATCTTCAACATGCCAGAGCGCCGAGCCAGAGGAGCCAAACGAAGCCCCAGAGCGCGTGGTTTTATATTTCTTAGGCAGATTCTTCGGTGAAGGCGCGGGTGGTAGGACTACCTGTCTACGAGACTGCGCACTACGAGCAGTAGCAGAAGTAGTAGCACTGTGCACAGTAGTATGAGTAGTACGGCTACGACTACCAACTTCTTGTCTCGGACGGAGCTGAACATTTGTAGGCAAGGGTGATGGCAGAATTATTTGTGTACGAGACTGCGCAGTAGTATGAGTAGTAGTACGGCCACGACTACCAGCTCGTTGTCTCAGAGGGTGCGCACTACACGCAGTAGCAGCAGTGGAAGTTGGAGATCGAGATGGTGAGCCGGACATCGGTGTCTCATGTTCTAATGTTTGACGCGCCGATAAACCTCTCGCAACAAGCGCGAAGTCCTTGATCGTAGTATACTTCAATTGGCTGGCGGGTGTCAACGTTCCAGGATCCTCGTCCTGGTAGGAGTGGTCCTCGCACCGGGACATATAAAACCGCGGTATTGCAGTTCAACCATTGACTGTCTTTAATAGACCGAATAAATACGGTCGTTCATGACTGCCGTCCCCTCGCGGAGATAAGTGGAAGTCTTCTATGGCGAAATGTACACTGCATACATGCGGGTGACGCACACCCCTGAGATAGGGCCCAATACCATGGGTCTCTATGTGAGCAAGTTTAAACAGCACCAGTCTGTTTCTGAAGTGCTCACCATATTTCGTGTACACACTACATCACCGGCTATAAAGGCATTTACATACACTACAGGTTTCCGGCATGTTAATTTTTTTTTTTGGTTGATAAGCAGAAGTAATCTTGTAAACAAACGTCAGAGTGGTAAGAACTGTCAAACATGTCCTAATATATATACTGTAAACTATTACAGTAATTACAGTGATCACAGAGTTTGCGTGGCGAAGTAATATTACCAGGTGTAATAGAAGCGCCAGTTTGACACCACACTAACGTTGTGTGTTTAGGAGTAGTCGTATAATACATAGCTGGTCTTCTACAGAATCAAGTACTGAAAAAAATGTAATTGCAGATGTTGAGTTGCATGGAGTAGCGGCAGTTTGACACCACAATAACGTTGTGTGTTTGGAAGTAGTAGTATAATACATAGCTGGAAGTACTGAAAAATATGTAGTTGCAGATGTTGAGTTGCATATATATATATATATATATATATATATATATATATATATATATATATATATATATATATATATATATATATACACACACACACACACACACACACACACACACACATATATATATATATATATATATTCGGTGCAAACATGCCCTTTTTTTATATAGTGACTCCCATTCGGATATGCGGTGGATACGATTGACTTCATAACAATCTGCTTTGAATTGTCCTTTGGCTCACGAGTCAACTTTTCGTCAAACTAATTAATGACGAGCCGGGCATGGAAGCGAAGCTGAGGGAAATTATTGACGAGTTGTACCCTGTTTTGGTATGGTAAAAGTTGCACTTTTTTTTGGCACCCTCTGAGAAGTTAAGCTCACTCATTCTATCGTGGGCCTATCATTCGCATGATTGTATATGGTAGACCAGCAACAAAGATCGTTTGCAAAACTATTTGAGATTGTCTCCGCCGCTGCCCGTTCACCACTTCCACTGTGTTGAACCATGTCTGCATCATGACTACATTTGTTTTGGCGATGGTTAGGAATCCCGGCTGCTACGCAAAGAATAACTTGCATTGTGAGGCGAATAAGGCGCGAGTGTCCGCTCAGATCGTCCAGCAGTTCTTGAATCACAATCACCCCAATAGCCCTTTTATAGGTTCACTCGAGCAGTCACTGAAATAAAATACCTACAATGCAGAGCCGGCATTCTCGGGCAGTAGACCTCAACAAATAAGGCTGAACATCGTGAAAGACACCGCACGACGAGACAGCCCTATTTTTAAACCCACGCGATCTCTGCCTGCTGTTTAATAACTCTTGATAATATGCTCTTCGTGAGCTTTGAAAGTCGAGGCCGAGTAGTAACGATATCCTTCGGTCAGATATCGACTCTGGCCGCAAGGAATAATGGCGGTGAGAATAGTGAACAGCGTGTGAGCTGCCAACGTCAATCAGTTAACGTCCATGAGCTTTCGAATTATATTACTGCGCGAAAGTTTGCGCGTCTGCACACCAACTTCAGGCAAGTCAGTATATCGTCTTGTCAAAAAATATTCTTCATCTCATTTCTTCAGAATTCTTGGCACTGCTCCTTCAGCGGTGCAGAAGGACTATCTCATGTACCTGCCAATATAAACCTCGGCCGATGGCTAAGTCAAAATCAATACTTTATACTAATCTTTAATTTTATTTTATGCTGGCGTATTGCTATGAATTTGCATCGCCTGCGTGCGAGTCCTTTGTCTCCCTATCACCATTCCAATTTAATGTAGACAAATCCATGTCGATGTCTGGTCGAATATGGCTTGCTTGTGTTTCGATTCCACCCATGCTATCGAAGTTGTCTAGGTCCCAATTATCACCGGCCATAAGTTCTGTCGCCGGGTTGACTGAATCATCTAAATCTTTGCATGATGGTTGTTGGTTCAATAATAAGGATATGTCGGGTAAAATACGTGATAGCGGATTTCATCAGAAAGCAAACTCATTGTTGCAGGTATAAATACTGCATCAAACTCCAATGCACAAACGAACAGCCTCAGGCGATTCAATTGACACCTAATTCTGCATCGAGTGTGGTAAGATGTCACCCAAACAAGAAATTAAGTCATGGGCCATGCACAGAAATATATTTTTCAGACTCCTCAGAAAGTACCTACTGTAAGGGCAACATATTGGAAATTAAGCTTCGTGCTGTGAATAGATCACAAATTGAGCAACATGCAACAATGAATTGGCCTCTTTGTAGTACGATGCACATTGCCGGTATTCTATGCGGTAAACCACGGTAGAGAAAGAACAAAGAAATACAAATTCGTGTATCGTAGTGCATTGTGTTGAACATTCTATTAGAGATCAAATTGCTGCAATCGACTCGATTAGCAAGTTGCATCCAAATTATACAGCTATACAAATACACTCTGTAACCTTTTGATCACCTTGTTCTTCTTTGCTGTCACTTCGGAAATTCGCAAGATTGCGCAAGAAGTCAGTGCCAGCTGTCGGTGTGCGGACAGAATCACATGAAAATTACGACTTAATCTTACTGACATATTAAAGTGATGGTTTATGTTCACGCCCATCCAGTGTACAGATGTCGACCTTTTTCTTTGTTTTTGCGACAAAGCACAATGATTAGAAACTCTTATAGTAAGAATGAGACGACTTGAAACGCTACCAGTCAAAGATTGCCAACAGAAAAATCTTATTTCTTTACAATGGGGTATGAGGGCAGTACTGGAGCATTTGTGCTACACAACGTCACCATGAAATACAAGGAAAAGCGCACAACGGCGATGAAAGTGGTGTAGATTATAAAGCATTGCATTTCACCATTCTTACCCTGGCTTAAAGTTCGACTGCCGTTTGGCTTAGTTGAGAACTCTGAGCTGCGTGGCATTTCTGACTCTAAAATGGAATCGTGCTCATCAGCTTCTGGCCTGTAAAAAGATTTGGTATTTGATAAGATACAAAGTCAGGATTGGTGTGCATTCCGGTTGCTAGTGTACTACATCGTATACTGGCTTTGTGTCGAAGTTCAATTTCCGATCATCAGTACTACAAGTTCGTAGAAATTGTATTCCCATATCTGATGTACAGGCTATGTATATACACCTGTATATATGCGCTACCAATATACACGTACTATAGAAAACCAGCCAACATACACACGCGTGGTCATTCTTAATACCTCAGATTCGTATCTCATGCACACCATTGGCTTGAACACTAGTCATTGTTGCCTACTTTCGCGCAACCGTGTCTATGTACCGCAACACAGCCGCGGTACGAATATCACATACTCGCTATCACTTTCGCTCAGCTCTAGTGGATTGCATGGCCGTCGTAACATTTTATGCGATCCACATCGACGGGAGACGACAGAGTTAACGAACGAGCTATTCGAGGAGTTCGCAAATGACCTATTCGAAGTAGCAAACCTTGAATGCGGAGACAAGTAGGCTTCACTTGCTCCTGCAATAGTTAATCAAAAACACAAGCATCAGCAGAGCGTATACATGCGCAAATGAACGCGAGGAAGAGGAAGGGAGAGGAGGGTGGAAGGTTCAAAAATGTGATTCATATACATGTCTCAATGTATGCTGTATACAAGAGCTAATTAAAAAGCACATGCATACCATTAAATTGCGCATGCGAGCGTTTGCTCAAACCCATTAGGACACATAAAAGAGCTGGCAATGTATCAAGGATCATTAAGTCATCAAATGAAATGACACAAATTTCTGTGAAAATGCATTCAGGATCGGAACATACGTTTTGAGGTGGGCGTATGTCCCATAGAGGTGCTTGAAAAGAGCTTCACGGAGCGCTCTGAGTAGCCTTCCTCACTCTCTGAACGCTTCCAAGCAGGAATTCGTCCTCCAGTATCTGGCGCCTGTAATTATTTTTTTTGCGAAAAACTTGGGATGAGAATCTACTCTATGGAAGCCCCGAGCGAGTAAGCTAACGTGAATGCCTACTAGATATCAGCTAGACGCGACTCGCATTGATGAACTTTGTAATATATATTCCTAATGACAATAGGAGCAACATATAACAAGCGAACGAAAGGGCATCGTTTCGGCGGATGTAGTGCAACAAAGTTTCATAGTACATGATGATTTCCTGCACAATCATATCATCTCAACCCATATGCTTATGAAATCGGTGCTACTAAGCGGACTGTTGTCTGCGCTAACTACGAGCACCTGGGAAAATCAGGGGTACGCACATCTATCAGCAGCGTACTGCAGAGCATCACGATTGCGGCAAAAAAACAAATCTCCTCTGACAGGGATTTCAAGGGGTGTCATACCCATTCTCTGCAATATTTATCTACCCACATTGAAAGCCACAAATCCTACCTCATACGGATGTACCGGGCCGAAGCGTATAAGCATATAAAAGCTTATGTACCAAGCGCAGCCATATGCATTTGCAGGTACAATCGCAAAGCCCACAACTTGACATATACTTCCACAACACACCTGGTTCTTTAAGGAGGAGGCCGAGCGTGCATGTTGTTGACGCCCCAATAAACTCATATCGGGCACGGCATGTGGTCGGCTCTGCGTTTGCCGTTGGTCGTGGCCAACGGCACTGGGCGGTCTACTGCTATTGCTACCGATGTACCCAAGCCTGTCATCGTATATATCTAATTGGTGCGGCACCGACACTGATATGTGGTTCATTTTGTATTCGCCGTTACTATTCGCCGACAACGAGCGTTCACAAAACCGCGTGCTGTCCGATGAGGTGCGTGTGGCAGTCAGGTAATCATGATGGTCTCGGTCGCTGTCGAGCTCGACGTCGTCGTAGTCCATCTCCTGGTCATTGAGATTGATCTCTGTATGCTTGGGTATGTTATCGTTGTCTTCGTCCCATGTGTCCATGGGCAACAGCTGGTCATAGTCACTTATATCTTCACCGCTGAACATATTGCGTATTAAATTCAGGGACTGCGTGATGCGTTGTGTGACTATCCGGTACACTGACCATGAGGCCTCGGCATTCCGTACAACTTCCTGTCGAAGCATTGGGTGGGAGAGGGTATGAATCATTGGTTCAATACACAGTAGACACAGTACATGTGATATAGATGAAGAACACTTTATTCGCTTGCATCTAAATAGCTCACAATTTTAGGACTTTCAAGCCGATATGCACATAGATGCGAAGTTTAATTATAATTAAATCTCAAAAAAAATTGAATAGCGTGAGATTCGAACTCATCTTCACCGATGGAGATTGAAACAAATCTGTTCATCTCAGTGATTGTAGATAGCAAGTGTATATACTATCAGTCGCATGCACCAGATTGAGGATAGGAGCATGAATAACAAACACCTCACAGTCTCCAACAATTCAGCGATCGAGAACGTATAGTATATAACTACAAAAAAAAAAATACTAGTATATGTAATAGCACAAACCTGCAACTCATGCCGCTCTTCTTCGCGTGTACGGTGTAGTGCTGATCGGTATGCATTGGGCGAAAGACCGGCATGTTCCATCTCAAAGTCGTCTTCTGTTGTGATAGCAATGTAATACAATTGAGTTCAATCGCCACTTCCACTGCTCAAGTGGGTTTGCATTATTCGATCCAATGTTAAGTGTTGCAGATAGAATACACTGTGTGGTTATTCGATATGGAATGAAAACGCGCCCACGTATGATCATCAATTAACTGTTAGAAAACATGTAACACGCTACTGAGGACACAGGCAACAACGAGCTCTCCCAAACGGACAACCCAGAAACATAGACAAACAAAAAAAAGAAAACAATTGCACCCACCTGTCACAGGTGTTCGTCTCAAACCAGCCAGCATGCACAGCTCACCATTCGTGAAAGATCCGCTATACCTCATCGTTCGCAGTGTTGATATATCATCCATTGAATCCTTTTCGGTCAAGTACCCAATTATCTCTCGCACACATGAGGTCAGAGCTGCCTCGTAACTGCCGCACATATGCGCATTGATTCCTCGTTTCCTGCGAGTGCGATGAATTTCGTGAGAGCGCGTGAGTGGTGCAATGGGCTTACATGAGCTACAGCATATCCCGAGTACTGCGAATGTCTAGAGTTTATATATCAAGTGGTATGCTGTGCTAGATTAAGCATTTGATATGCCACGATCTACACCAGCGCTGTGATCTCGTTTAAAATTTGTTTAGAATGCGTCGGAATAGTCTAAGTTATGCAACAATCAACAGATTGGGGTACATGTCAAGTCTGACTGACGAGAAAACTCTAATTCACAGCTAGATCTGCAGTTGATTCCACGCGTATGACAATGCACATGTTCGTATTATCACCAAACCCTCATTTACACAGTACCAATCGGTTAGTTCACATACAACGAACAAATACCTTCGAGACCTGAACACCCTCTCTACGAATGTGGGGAAATGATAGTGTTCCCATGCCGTTCTACCACCACTTGTGTGCCCACGTGTCGGTATAGAAGAATCTTCATGGGCACTCCTGTGGTCGCGTTTGATCGAGAAAAGTTGGCAATGGCATACAATCCAATCAGACTTCGAGATACAAAGCTACACTCAATACCAGTATAGGTCAAATCACGAACAACCTAGATTTATCCATTTGGCGGACAAAGTCAGCAATCGACATATAGACACGAATGGACAAATACTTATGAAAACTAGTGCGATATTTCATGACACGATGTGCGAAAGAGCAGAACTAACAGCATTTAGGCACCGACTAAAACCGCATAATACTACAAGTCCAGAAATGACTTTCTTCCTGATCTCCTAATAATAGTCTGACTGATAGGCTCTGACTTAGATGTTACATATTCACCTGCCACTTTGTCGTCGTCATACACGACGCGATAAGGTCAGGGGTCGATCGTAGCACGTGCCCACGAACCGAACTGATCTAATCGGCAGCAATCTATATTATCTTCCATCTGAAATCGATTTGTACTAAACACAAAGTATACCTACCATTCTCTCATGATGCCACTATCATACACTCTCCTGGTAAAATTTGGCAGGGCCGCATCGAAATACATATCCCAACAATGTCTCGATCTGATCTGGTCTATACTACCTTTGACTAGAAATAAAAGTAATCTATGCTGACTCTAGATATACTTCCCCACCATCATACGCCACCACTTTACAAGTTCTGCACGGCCGCATCGAAATTTATGTCTCAAAACCAGTTTGATCTGATATTGTCTATACTATCTTTTGACCTCAACTCAAAGTGTTCTGCACTGGCCAGAGATATACCTACCCACCTGTCACAATGTCGCCATCATACACCACACGGTACAGGTGGGCACGGCCGCATCAAGTACATACCCCCCCAGAACTGATTGCCTGTGCGTGGAGAGCCGAATGTGTACAGTTGCACAGACATCTGTGAGTCGTAGCGACGACAGCTCATACGCCGCAAATGTCGCTAGCGCACCTCCCAACGAATGGCCTGTCACGAGAGCAGTTCCAGATCACTTTGCATCCGGCCACTTCCCGTGTTCACCTCGAGGAGTTACAGAGGGGAGTGGATACAAAAGATGGTTAAAAAAACACCAAGTGATAAAAGGCAAAGTATATACAACATGGGGTGATCGGCTGGACGTGTGGGGTTTTCTTGTAGCGATTGAGCAGTTAGAAAATTTAGATGGTACACGTTCTTTAAAACCGCTCGTTGGAGAGTCATTGGAGCAGAGCTGCAGATAAATTTAAATCTGTATAAATTTCTACTACGGCTTCGAGCGAGGATTTCAAGCTGGTGTTTTTGGCGTGCTGTTGTGCTCTGGTGGGCTGACAGAGAATAGTGATGGATCAATATCGAACCATATTACTTAATCGGAAGTGCTTGGGCATAACGTTAGGGTCGAATTTATGTTGAAATTTATCTCGAGGTTCTAACACCCACTAAAAAATTAATCCGTTCATCAGCACAATGACAATCTCTTGGGCGCAATATAAGTATCAACATGTATATATTCTCCGCCATACACTCACCTCGTAACAATTCGATGGGGTCTGTGAGATAATTCCGGAGGAGGATCCAACAAGCGTCTTCTGAGACCAGCGTAGGCCAAAGGCCAAACCCACTCTATGCACTTTCGGCACGAAATGGGACGACATAGTTGTTGTAGGGTTTATACCTATTAAGTACGGCACCCGTGTAAGTGGAGTGAAAGAAGAGATGTTATTCCTAAATATGACGCTGACGAAAGGGAAGCGCAACTGAGGGTG
>LUCW03002003.1:0-12643 GCA_001586965.3 Sphaeroforma sirkka | reverse complement strand
ACAGCGTGTTCCGACCTACTGTGAAGCCGTCAGGGCATTGTCGCGATCCCGGATGTTTGTAGTAGACAGAGCCATACCTGATATTGCCAGAGTCGAAACGCAAATTACGAGAAGAGATACTGTGCTCATGTTTCGATGCTCTTTGACTTGTGATGAATTGAAGTTGATTTTGAACCCTCTAGTTTTAGCGGATACAATTTATACAAATCCACTCAATAAATTTGTCACCAATGATTAACTTTTCTACCACTATCCAGCATTATAGCATATCTCTATCCCTATGTGGTCAGTATAAAGTTCTCTCAAAATTAGCTAGTCTCTTGTAATTCTCTACAAAGGCTCAAATTTGTTCACTACACTCTTGGCTGGCCATCTTGGACAATTTTTTATTTCTTATTTCTGCTTCTAGAGAGGGTCATACTAATGCTACTCTATACTATTTACATAGCAAATGATAGCATATTTAGGTTATTATTTATTCTCAAGAGTTAAAAATATTGTTTTGTGAACAGATGTATTTATATGGTACAATGTACGTACAGCATGTTTATCTCGTATCTGTCGCCTATTAGATAAACTTGAAACTCTGGAGTAGATCGAATTTGATTTGATCTGCATGTTTTAGTTTCGCTCTCTGACTCAACTCTCACCGGGCCTCCCCGACCACCGCCCATACATAGCAATAAATATTTCCAAAAAAAACTGTGGCCAGGCTTTTTTTTTGTTGAGGATTTTCTTAGAATTATATATATTTAGCTATGTGTTTATATACAAACGTGCCACACTTTAATAATAGAGTTATGTAAATACAGACGCCAGACATACACTCGCTCTATACATCTAAATAAAATATATATTTGCCACCCACCCAATCAAGCAGTAATCGACAGTTCGACACCCTTCAATTTATTTACGCTATGAATATGTTCACATATGTACTCACATACATACTGATATATATGTACAATGTGTTTGTTTGTCTTTCGACAAATAGTTGTCTGACACTCAGTTTTAAATATACAAACATTGAATCGATTTGTTATCGAAGCTGTGTTTACTATTTGAAGAATGTCACATGCTATCGATCAATTACTGTACAAACAGGCACCCGGAGTTTCGAAAATGACACGATTCGTTGAATATTAAGAGTGAGCCCATAGTTACAGATCCGGGTGAATCAACTACTAAGATATATGACGGGTACGAGGAGGGTCGACACAGGCGAATATGTATAAAACCGAGTGTGAACAAACTAAAGAGTTCAAAATTAAGGTCACAATCACCAACACACAATCCAATGACATAGACTAAAAATGCGCAAACCAATTCTCCTGATAGCATTGGTGTCGGTCCTTCAAGCGGTGTCGTTCATAGCTGCCGCAGTGTCTCGAAGATCGCAACCATGTCCGAATGGCTTCTCCGTAGGTCTGAACACTCGGTGTTATCAGGACTGCCCTTCGTATGCCCAGGAATCAGCCAATCAATTGGAATTGTGTTTTCTCACTGAAAGTAGTCGGGAAGCCGGTCGATACCGATTGTGATCTATACAGTCAAGTGTTTGGTCGCTCGTGCAATTCGGGCTGGTACCGATCAGCCGTATGCACGTGCACGCGGGATCGATGCCCGATAGGCTTCAGCGACAATAGCCCAACATGCCTTAGACCTAGCTCGTACCTAACTCTCGGAACGTGTGGTCAGTACTCCGGAGGATGTATGGCAACAATCTTTCCCGAGAACTCCTAAAATAGATTTGCCAGATTTATACCTTTACATAGCATTGCAAGGAAGAAATGGTACCACTAGCTTGGCTCCTTGGATGGTGCAGATAGTCTTAGGTTGAACCCTTTGAGAATAGTAAATATATACTGCGATATACAACTGTATTGTAGCGATGTACATATATTAACAATTTTTTGTACTTCACTGGAGTAACAGGCATGTATCTTTCAACCAGTATAACTATCTAGACAAGTATTATTATGAAGTGTTACTTTAAAATAAACAGCGCAGCAAAGTAATACCTGGCCAAACATAAGGAACAAAACATTATTTCTCTCTCTGAAGAAGCGAATTTACATGTTGCAGGTATAGTAGGGAACGAAACACGAGTCATACATATTGTAGATTCCACAAAATTCATAGTTAAGATGACAAATCGATTATATCCTAGCTTGAGTTGCCTCTAAATCACTCTGATTCCATCCCGGACACTACAAGGCCGGTTTTCATATTTGACAGGCTTTGTATGCCGCAACCGGCCGAAATATCTAAGCTTTAAACTTGCGGCCTTAAGTCAAACCCTATTTGATCATATCTAGCGCGATAGCGATTTCACAATTGGTCGCCGTAGTGCTAATGTTGCCAACATCGATGTCGAAATAAGTTTGTTAGTACTATACCACAAGACTTTAAAGTATGTACACTATTTTAGTGGTGCAGTAGTGTCGGTTTGGATTGTCAGTTGAACCCTTGCATCATTAAGTTCAGCCGCACCAGAACATGCGTAGATCATATGGATAAGGCAACACCTCTATGATATGTCTTGAAAGTATGAGAAAGTAGAGGGCACAACACTTCTAGACAATCGGGTGAACCACCCCAGAGGCATTTTAATTCTAGCTAGAACTACATACTAAGTGGGAAGAAGAAATTTATATATTTCGTTGTAGTATAACCCCACAACTATAATGAAAGAACATATTTGCGCGAAGGTTATTATAGTCCAGATGAGACAACACATAAGAATGCCAGATTATGCCATCTCTCGTGATTCTAAGGCTTCGTTTTGGTGCGTATTTACTTCCACCCACAAAACGGCAAGACACGAAATCTATCATTAAAATAGTTCAAATTTTGGTCAGCAGTTTTTCATATACGAGTTAATAGGACAATAGAGGTCATGAGTATGTAACAGGATTTTCAGCTTGTTTCCTCAAAAGTCTTTTGGAAAGATCGATGATTACATAAACTGTTAGCGTCCCAACGAGTATCGTGTATGGTGGGAGTAGGAAAAAATTTGTATTGATCGTAATGTTTTTTTTTACAACTGTATGAGTGCTGCTGGTTGTGGTGTGTTAAGTGTAAAATAACACTTGATCTACTCGATCGCAGATGGTAGACGCGTACGCAATATGGACAGCGAATATCATTATGCAAGGATCCAATATCGCAGAGACTCATAAACTACATATTATAATACGATGAATAACACAAGAGAACGTAAGGACATACGCTGGGGCCTTAAAAAAACCGGCTTTTGGTTGGGTTTCAGGACTTGGGCGGTTGGAAGTTGTAAAAAATATATTTAATTTTGCGGCGTTGCGCAGCATTACAAAATACTTTACTATTTACATAGCAGAGGGCGCCAGAGGCCCTTGTGGAAGCAGAGTTACACTGAGGAAGCATAGTTAAATACATTGTGGAAGTATCAAACAGTGTTCAATTATCGCGTCTGTCTGAGGCTGGCTGTCCAAACCACTACAGAACTATATAAACATGACTTCTGAAGAAGCCCCCTCAACCGTTGGTGATAACGGCGGTCAAGGTTCGAGTCTCAGCACTATCGGTGAAACTGAATTGAAAGGTACAGTACAACCAGTTTGTTCTGAACACTCAGTATCACATAATGAGTTTAGTGGTTTTATACGTGATTTGAGATGCTAGAGGCCTCGAGGATTCAGGATAGGTTTGTTTTGTCAATCTCGTCTAGTTCAATATGAGATCATAGGCATATAAAACATATTCCTTGTTAAACCACGAGAGCGGTTGCATACGCTCACGTGTCTCCTGGGATGCTGTGCTAATGCGGAGATACAGTTTATCGTTTTGCTGTATTTTTGCAGCGTATTCTCCCCACTTTAACTGCTATAGAGTTCTTTATTTCAACGTCATATTGTGCCCATAAATAGACGAAATTTAAAAATGCTCAACAAAACACAATGAAATGTTATAGTGTGTTTTTATTCATTTAAATATATATATATATATATATATATATATATATATATATATATATGATATGTTATTGTGTGTGTGCGCGTATTGCGTGCGTGTGCGTGTGTATTGTACATATATATATATGTATATTATATATATATATATATAGGGCACGCATGATGCATGTGCGTGTTCGTAGGCAGACATATGATATTTATATATATATATACACATATGTGTTGTGTGCGTATTGTGCGTGTGTGTGTGTGCGTGTGCGGTGTTTGTGTATGTATGCATGCATTATATTAGATGCGATGTATTGTATTGTATATGTATGTATGTATTGTATGTAATGTAATGTACGTATGTGTGTATGTATGTATATATATGTTTTACGTATGCGTATATGTAGTATGTTGATATACACATTCAAACATATATATATATATATATATATATATATATATATATATATATCTATATCTATATCTATACATGGGTGTGGGTGTGGGTGTTTGTGTGTTTGTATGTTTTTATGTATATTCAATATATTTCGCCGCATATCTGAGTGTGAGCCAACCGGTGCGTCCGTTCTGGTATGTTGCAATAGTACTTGTACACACTGTTTTGACGTGCCACTTCACATACTGAATCGAACACTCGTTGGTGCACTATGCTATTCTTTCAGTATCTGCTGTAGTGAAATACTTTCATACTCTATACCCTGTACCATCTCACCTTTCCCAATACCAACCTCAACCCGCACAGTGTTGATGGAAATGTCACAATACTTAGCCACCGGACTGGACGAGGAAACAATGGGTCTGTGTGTGAGACTGATGAGAGCTGGGTGTGATGGCGAGACGCTGGCGCAGATTGTCAAGGATTCTCAGGACGACAAGTAAGGCCTCAGGAACGCTTACTGCTTTGATAGGAGTGAGTTCATGAGAGTGTGTGGGCACAGCATGCACCGCAGAATTCGTCGACAGCCTTATGGCTGCGCCTGATGATCCAAACAAGTGCTACGAACATCCTGCGTGTACTTGCAATCGAGCGGAAGTACCAGTATACTACCGTGTGGTACAAGACACCATACGGGGCTGTTCCGCCTGCTCCGTGTCAGTGTGTACACGTACAAAGGGCCATGAAGCAATACCTAGTTGATGCGCGCATGCGCTGCGCTGATGGCTACAGAGATCACAGGCATAGCCAGACAAAGTCAGTACGCACACTTTGTTCGCAAGGAGGAATCTGGCCACCCTTCACACCGTGCGAGTGGTACCTAGTCGCGTGCTGGGTGTATCACTATACCTCAACTGTTGACACTCCAGTCTGTCCTGTACATTGAGCAATGGTACAAGGTGGGGCGGGGGTTCTCAAAAGTGACCTAATGCCTTCGGACATGTAGCACAGGTCCGGATGGGAGGCTGTGGGCCCATAGGCCCTAGGATGTTGTGCACCAGAAAGCCTGTCTTGTTTATACGTCCTGCCTATCTGCTTGAGTACAGCCAGTACCTATAGGCGAGAGGCACGTACAGGGTACAGGTATGCACGCAGTTGTATCAGTGTTCGTTCATTAGAACTGCCGACGTATGCGGCTGGGCGCTGGTGGTATATATGGTCTATGTGACCATGTCGTCTGCGGTACCTCAGAGAGTGCCGAGGACTGCTCGTCGTACATAGTGTTCGGAGAAGCATTGGCCTCACTTGCCCAACGCCCCTATAGAGCGCAGAACTCTACCTGAATATATGGTAGTCTAGCTAGTGAGTATATCGTAGTTTAGCTAGTAAAGCTAAAGCCTCTGACTCTCTCTGCGGTTGCCTATAGAGCGCAGAGACTTTACCCTGAACATATGGTAGTCTAGCTAGTGGATATATCGTAGTTTAGCTAGTAAAAGCTTCTCTGACTCTCTCTCTCTGCGGTTGTGGGCGGGGGTGGAACTGTGCGTCGCACGGAGGATATTGGAGGGCGTTTGCACCAAATGAACAGACGATTGAGTTGTACATGGAGATACGAAAATAGTGTGTACGTATGATTTCGATTTCAGGCCGTGTACGCTCGCGTATACTTAATCCTAGGCACTGTTCATCATTGGAATTGGGTCAGAGACACCGCTGAAGGTAATATAAAATGTATCGTGCCGGACCGAGTGGCTACGCAATTGTATGCACACTAAACGCTCCCCGAAACCGGTTTGCTCGAGGCGACGTGATCTGCAACGAAACAGCTTACATAGACACTTAAAGCGCACCAGTCGAATATGGCTGTATTTTGAGTTGGATTGTCTGTCCGCTTTCTAAATTCAACACATTTCGAGTGTATGTCGTTGTGCTTGTGTGTATCGTTCGGCATCTGCTTCCAATTTAGATAAATGGAGGGCTACGGATGGGAATATCCTCGTGCTCAGCTTCTCTTATTGGGATAGCTTCTCCTTATTGGGAATGGGAAGTCGGCTGGAATATTAGGTGCGAGTCCTAATTCAAATTGTAAACTGGAATTATACGATCGGTTAAATACACATAAATCGGTGCTTTTATTGTATATCATGAGTCTCCTATAGGCGTGCTCGACCCGCATAAACAGGGCCGAGGATCGGGCGGGGGGGGGGGAACACTGTCGATTCATATTGCATAAGTCCAACCCCTATATTTAGATCAGCTTCTTGGACTTGAAATAGCTCTTCAGGTAGTATACCTGCCAGATGGCCAGACCCACCAAGCACATCATGGACACCACACTGAAGTACAGTACTCGCGCGTTGGTCGACTCTGTCAAAGCAATTAGGGAGCATTTGGTGAGATTGTTGGTACTGTGATGCGCCAGTAGATAACTGACACAGCGAAAGTAGTTTTATATGCTGACAGCACATGACGCTATCACACGTGGGCACTTGTATTGTAAAAAAAGCTCTTCCATCTATGTTAAATTTCCGTAAGAACAAAGATATGGGTAAACATATAAATCATGAGATATTATGCTGCCATGAGTAAGAAAACGTAGATTGCCACTTCAGTGGTGGTGATATGGACTAGGTTCCACATCCTGGAAATTATACTGAAGCACGGCACACGACTTGCACGTAACTATGTAAAGCCAACAGGGAGGGCCGGGGGGTATGAGGTGATATCAGGTGATACTCTGACACATAAGTAGTGAAATGAAGCTAATTAAGTAAAGCCAACAGGAGAGCCGGGGGGTATGAGTTGATATCAGGTGATACTCCGACACATTAGTAGTGAAATGAACTTGCATTTGAACCATCGACACCGCACTGGAAGCACGGCGCACGCGCTGTGGTCGATTATGTGTAGTTGTAAGCATATAGGTACTGATAGCGTGGATCTAAAACCCACTCAATTGGTATTAACTTGAGACTCTCTATGCCATGGACACCACCTTAAACTACAGCGCACGCTTATCAGTCACAGCCATACACGTACCAACGGGCCCCCGTGTTCCGTATACCAAGCTCCTTCCTTGTACATACACCCACAACGACCTACCATTGGTATTGCGCATGTTAGCCTCTCGCTGCTTCATGCTGCCCATATCCTTGGCAATGCTCTCAGCCAGCTCTTCCATGCGCCTGATCGCCAGTTCAAGCGGCGCCAAATTCTCGGCCTCTTTGACTGCGTCGTACTCGTTGGCCTCCACACCGGACTTCAAGTCGACAGTGATCTCGTGCATCTTCATCTCAGCCCCAGAGTCGACCTGTGCCAGTGGGTTATATGATGTCGATTGGTGTCATCGTGGTGGCTGGAGACTAAGTATGTATGTAGATAAACTATCTGCGCACGCGTGTATGTATGATGATACGATATTGGCTGTTTTGGAATGTTGTGCATGTGTACCATCATGTGCAACTTGATCGGATTTCATTGGAATATAGAAAAGACCAGTGGCAACTACTACCAGGTACATATGATGATCTGCAGCTGGCAGAAAAAAACCCTACATCCAAACCATGGATGAAAGTGCGCACGTATACAACTGTGAACCATTATTTATAAGAACATAATTGAGGTCCGAATGAGATATACTATCACATTTCTACGTAAATAATTTTAATATAGTCTAATCAAAATACAACGGTAAAAAAAGGGTTCAGAGGCTGTGTGTAAAAATCTATCGCAAGTCATCGACAACGCAGTATATGCCAGCAGAACATCGCAACCCGGTGATTGAGATGACGAGACTGGGCTTCACCAAACAAATTGCAACTACAAACAAAGGCCATTCTCCAAGGGGCAAATTCAGAGCCAGCATATCTGCACACAAACACAGTGCAATGTTAAGTATATACTACTATAGTGCTGAGACACTATGCCATGTACGCCAGCTTACACATTGATCTGACGGTGCGTGCTTTGGCAATTACCTATCTCGTCACACGCACCGGTTTGAATATTGATCTACACACATACATATCTGAAGTGGTTGTTTTGGCACTCGTTTACCTTGCTCGTGAAACACGTCTCGTAGACACCTGCATTGTCCGCCACATATGCTATCTTGCCGCTGTCGGCATTCTCCTTTGTGTATGCACTACGACCGTAGTCATCCTTGATCTGTATCATCAAAATATGGAAGGTGTCGTTACTTATCAATCCCTGACCCTTCTGTGTATATCTGCGGTCGTCTTAACCAGCAACCATCATTGTTGAAAACGGTCTGTGATTTTTTGAGTCAGTGTCGAATATTTCGGGATTGCGACTATATATCCAGTACGAGGACCGAGTTTATCGTTTGTACATTAGACGTGAAGCGCATAAGCCTGGAATCTCATGAATTGAAATAATCCATAACAGGCATGGTCAAGGTTTTGACCATAATCGGCTGTGTATCAGGGCGTTGACGTACGCGAAAAGATCACGAGATGATTCGGCAGCTCACAATGATATCGTGAAACAATTAGCTTCTCCTTGGAGTTCCTTCTCTCATGAGTACACAGAATCTTTCTTTGCAGCAGAGAGTGCTTGGGGATTAGATCAGAGTAAAACTACAGCTCAATACGAAACAAAAAAGAGGTCCAGGGTGTGCCGATGTTTACAAATAGACATGACATGCACGGCATGGGTGGCTTAACCTGATGAAAGTTATTTGGCCAAAAAATGCCGACTACAATGGGGTATCCTAGATTCACACTGATGAAAAAATGAATCCAGAGTTGTCTTATGAAGAACGTTCTGGATATATTGATATGTTTCGACAATACTACAAGCCACGCCTGCTGACATGTACAACTGCTTGAATACGCTATTTTTTCAAGCTTACCTCAATTTGTACGGATTGCTTCTCCACCACAGAAGCCTTGAAGTCACCCTTTACAAACGTTCCATTCATCAACTCCTGACGCAGACACCTCGTGGACCCTAGACAAGGCAGGAGAGAGGAGAATATAATCTGTTAGCTATTTTTTGAATAAATACGGAGAAGCACTGAAATGCGTTCATATGAGAGCCATGCAACACTGTACCAATAAGCAGCTTCCAACGCTTGGCAAAATTACCTTATCAATGCGATCAATAGTTACTGAAACACTAGCAGGGGATACCGAGGACCCCAGTACGCGACTTGTCGATGACACTTCATTGAAATCGATAAATAAAAATTCAACAATTTCACAAAAAATAATATATCAACACAGACACACATATATATATATATATATATATATATATATATATATACGTATATGTATGCGTAACGTATGTATGTAATGTATGTATGTAATGTATGTATGCACATATATATATATATATAATTTTTATACGTCTGCACACACACATATGTATATTATATATATATTATATATATATATTATATATTATATATATTATATACATATTATATTATTATATATATATGTATATATATATATTACATATACATAAATATGCCATATGCATATGTGCATATGTATATATACATATGATACGTGCGTGCGTGTTGCGTGCAATGCATTACATATATATATGCATATATATATATTACACATTAACATATATATTGTGATGTGTATGTAATATATGTACGAATATATATATATATATAATATTATTGCATGTACATGTGCGTGTGTGTGCGCATATATATATATATATATGTATTACGTGCGTGCGCAACGTGAGTTTCCGTGCGTGTCCGTGTGTCCTGTGCCCGTATCCGTGTCCGCATGAGTAAGTCCAGAGCCCGTGTGCGTGGGTGTATGCAAATATGAATATCCATACATAGATTACGCATATATATAAAGATATATGTAAATGCATATATATGTATTATGTGTGGGGGGGGGGGGGAGGTTGTTCGTGTTTCTCTTATGTGCGCGCGCACGTGTCCGTGTCTTGGGGGGCGTGGCGTGGTTGTGCGTAATCAAGAGTGATGAACGTCCATGTGCGCGCATTATCAGGTGTGTATTATATTATATATATATATATATATATATTTATATATATTCAAATGGATATATATATGTATGAATATATGTATATATATATATATATTAATATTTATATATATATATATATACGCACATATATATTATATATACATATATACACGTGTGCGTGCGGAAGTCCGTGTGTTTGCATGTGTGCGTGTGTTTGTGTGCGTCTGTGTGTACAGGTGTGTCTGTATGTATGACATGTACGCGTGTATGTGTGTTGGCGGGTGTGGGTGCGGTTGTGTGTAAGTGAGGGAGGATGTTCATGTGTGCGTATTATATATATGTGTATGTATGTGTGGGGGGGTGTGCTGGGTTAGTACGTGAGTACGTGTTTTTTAGGATATTATTGATAGATTGTACCTCTTTGAGCAATCATATAAAAATCGTTGTTCAGATCGTGCAATATATGCACTATGGTATCTCTATAAACATACATATATCTGAACTGCGCCTACATGGAAATAAACATCGGTGTACTATTTTGATGAAATAACATAGATACTATTACCAACTTTAGTTTATCCATAATACTATGTATTCTAACAGACCACACAAACAATCGACATGTGATCAGACGGACACCGACTCAGACCAACTCGACAATGAGTACACTTTGAAACACCCCTGCATCAAGACACTCCCTATGTTCACGAAAATAGACAAGTACTGTATGGAATTCCCCAAATTATTTTTTTCGTTAGTTATTCTACAACAAGTAATTACATACATAAACTCTCAGATCCAATAACTGAACCGATAAGCTTTCAGAGCGTTTGTACAGTGGCAGGCACATAATAATCGATTCAAAAAAAAGCAACTTTGGTATGTGTGGTCGAGAAAAAAGACAGTACGCACCTGGGTCGAGTTTGAACGAGATGGCCTCGACGGACGCAAATGCGGCAACAATATACAGAAACCTCGAAAGCATTATATAGTATCAAGAGTACAATTGCATTTGGTGGCGTGTTGGTCGTCAATATTTGAATATACTGTATTGCACTTCGTCCGGTATCAAAACAATATTATTGAATATTCATAGCCTTCTGAAATCAAACAAAAAAATATTTCACATGATTTTTTTTTTTCTTCATATATTTAAAAAAAATATATTATTTGTGTAGAGAAGAATAGGATATACGGTACATTTTATAGGGCCCCAGGTGCATGGTCTCGTTTTCTGTCCCGACTCGTTATCTGTCCCGAATTGTGCTGACTGCTTTTAAAATCATGCAATGCCAGACAGACAGACAGACACATACTTGAGATCAAAATTGTATGCTACACAAACTGGAACTCAAGCGTAATGCTAGAGACAGACACGTAGACATGCTCGAGATCAAAATTGTACGCCACACACAAACAGTAAACTCGTGCAATACCAAATAAACAAACAGAAAATTGCTAGATGTAAAAAATTGTACCCACATAAACTGTGACCTAGTGCAATGCGACGCAAACACATTGACATGATCACAATCAAAATTGTGCGCCACAATAAACTGCAAACATGTGTCATGCTAAAGTGACACAGAGACATGTATGCACCCATAAAGTTGTCTAACGATTAATGTCACACCTGACCTCTCACAACCTCGCGGGAAATAAAATATACACATCTCTACACTTCCAAAAAAATTGGAGAGAGAAAAAGATATATTCAAGGCTGTAAAATATTAAATAGGCTACAATGAATACACTTGAGTGATCTGTGGTGAAAGTTTGCAACCCAGCCAATGTTTTCTTTCTAATATATTATTGATCATTCAGTGCCTCTATTCTGGACTTAGTAATATGAATAGTCTTTTAAGTGTGGAATACAACAATTTTTTGGTATTTCATTTGATTACTATTTTAGGTTTATTATTAAAGTTTTACAGTTTCATCAGAACAATCTGATAAACCGTTTGTGATCTTTGCCATTTTACACACACATGACCAGGATGACCTTACTTCAAGAGTCAGTCATTTTAGATTACTGTTTACAACACATAAATGACACACGTCCCCTCCCTGAGGA
Organism: Sphaeroforma sirkka; assembly: GCA_001586965.3. NCBI lineage: Eukaryota > Ichthyosporea > Ichthyophonida > Sphaeroforma > Sphaeroforma sirkka. The sequence continues at coordinate 244 of LUCW03002003.1, read as the reverse complement.
GGGGAGAACCGTTGAGATATAGTCACCGACGTACTACCACACATCCTTTAACCATACTTGGTGCTGTTACTTTATTGACACTGTGAAATGTGTCATCCATTTTAACCGCTTTATAAAATAAACTGGAATCCACACCTTCATAGTAGAGAAAACCATGAACCAAAGAGAAAGAACTTTGAATGTAACAGGAAAAGCAAGATGGAGCAGTAAGTTGATGAGATCGCTAGAATCTACCGACGGAGGG